>PVIU01034048.1:0-11757 GCA_004026605.1 Ondatra zibethicus | reverse complement strand
CCCTCCTCCCTCCCCCTTCTTCCTTGAAAGAGGGCATGGTGCCCTGCCCTGTTGGAAGTCCAAGGCCCACCCCCATCCCTCCTGGCCTAGGAAGGAGTGCGTTCAAAAAGACTCGGTTCTCAAAAAGTTAATACATGCAGAAGAGATAGGTCCTGGTGTCATTGTTTGTGGGTTCTCCATCTGCCAACTTTCGCCGCCATATTCTTAAATGGATCTTTAAGCACCCTATTCTATCAATTTGGTAATATCTTAATGGGTGGGAAATTTCTTTACCTGGATGGAAAAGGTCATTTATGAAAACCCTATGGGCTGGAGAGAAGGCTCAGAGGTTAAGAGCACTGACTGCTGTTCCAGAGGTCCTGAGTTCAATTCCCAGCAACCACATGATGGCTCACACCCATCTATAATGAGATCTGGTGCCCAGAACACTATATACATAATAAATAAATTAAAAAAAGAACAAAAAAAAGAAAACCCTACAGCTAGCATCATACGTAAATGGTGAGAAAATGGACTCTTTCTCCCTAGTAACTGTATAAAGACAAGGATGGCCACACTTGCTGCCACTTATATTAAACATCACACTGGAGGTTCTAGCTAGCGTAAACAAGCAAGAAAAAACAAATGACCTTCAGATTGGGTAGGGGGAGGTAAAGCATATCTGTTTGCAAATGGTGCACTCTTGTTTATTGAAATACCTAAAGAATCTTCTAAGAGACTATTAGAATTAATTAATTAATTTAGAGTGCTTGCAGGAAATCAGGCTAACACAAAAAAATCAGTTGTGTTTCTAATATTTACAATGAGTGATCCAAACATTAACAAAACAATTTTTATAATAATATCAAATAGTATAAAATATTTTGCAATAAATTTAACAAATACAATGCCAAGCTTACACACTCTGAAAATTACTAAAATTTGAAATGTTTTTTCTTAGTAAGATAGAAGATCTAAATAACTGAAAAAACTATGCCATGTTCTACAGATTCAATTCAATGTTGATTTTAATCTCAGGTTAATCCTTTATAGAAACTAAGCTGATACTAAAATCTGCCAATGGACTTAGAGCTACCAAAACTTTCCTGAAGAACAGTAGGTTGGAAGGACTCACACTTCCTGATTTTGAAATTAGTATTCAAGTCACAGTGGTGTAAGGCTAGAACTATAAGCCAGTGGAAAAATTTCAAGAGTCTAGACAGTGAAACATTTATGGTTGACTAATTTTGTGTTTTGGCTTGTTTTGTTTTGATAAGGGTGTCAAAACTATTCCTTCAAAAATATTCTTTTCAAGAAATTTTGCTGGAACAATTGCAATTCCACATGCAAAAATAATGAATATGGATACCTACAATACACTGTATTCAGAACTTAACTCACAGACTTAAATATGAGAGTAAATACTATACAAATCCTAAAATGAAACATAAGGATAGATCTCTATGACATTGGATTTGGCAAAGGAAATGGGGTTTCTTGAGGTAGTAAAAATAAATTTTTAACTTTGGTGATGGTGGAAAATATTTGAGAATAAGTTCCAAAAACTATTAAACTGTATGTTTTCAGAAAAAGGTAAATAGGACATGTGCTCAACTGTGATCATAGCAGCATTATTGTAATAGTCAGAACCTGAACACAACCTAGACGCCCCTCAACTGAAAAATGGATAAAGAAAATGTGGCACATTTACACAATGCAGTACTACTCAGTGGTAACAAAACAATGACATTTTGAAATTTGCAGGCAAATGGATGGAACTAGAGAAAACCATCCTGAGTGAGGTAACCCAGACTCAGAAAGACAAATATGGCATGTACTCACTCATAAGTGGATATTAGTCATAAAGCAAAGGATAACCAGATAGCAATCCCAGAGAAGCTAGGTAACAAGGAGAACTCTAAAACAGACATACATGTATCCCCTGGGAAGGGGAAATAGACAAGATCTCCTGAGAAAATTGGGAGTATGGGGGGGAGGGAGAGCAGAAGGGGAGAATGAGGGGAGAAGAGAACATGAGGGAATGGGATGGTCGAGATGGGGGAAAGGACCGAGAGGGAGAGCAAGGAAAGAGATATCTTAATTGTGGGAGCCATTATGAGGCTAGCAAGAAACCTAGCACTAGGGAAATTCCTAGGAATCCAGAAGGATGACCCCAGCTATAAGCAATAGTAGAGCAGATACCTGAACTGGCCTTGCCCTGTTGTCAGATTGATGACTCTCTTAAATGTCACTATAGAACCTTCATCCAGTAACTGATGGAAGCAGATGCAGAGATTCGCAGTAAAGCACTGAGCTAGGCTCCCAGAGTCCAGTTGAAGAGAGGGAGAAGTGATAATATGAGCAAAGGGGTCAAGGCCATCATGAGGATACCCACAGAAACAGCTGACCTGAGCTAGTGGGAGCTCACTGACTCTGGACTGACAGCGGGGTAACCTGCATAGGATCAAACTAGGTCCTCTGAATGTGGGTGACAGTTGTAGGGCTGGAGCAGTCTGTGGGGCACTGGCAGTAGGACCAGGATTTATCCCTAGTGCTTGAACCTTGCTCAGCAGCCTAGATGCAGTGGGGAGGGCCTTGGTCCTGTCTCAAAGTGATGTGCCAGACTTTGTTGATTCCCCATGGGAAGCCTTGCCCTTTCTGAGGAGTGGATTGGGGGTAGGGTGGGAGGAAGGTGGGGTGAGCAGGAGGAGGGGAGGGAGTGTGAACTGTAAGTATGTAAAATGAGAAAAGGTTGTTTTAAAATAAGTAAATAAATAAAAACAAAAAAGAAAAAGGTGAATAATATATAGTGTGAGCATATGTCTCAATAATGTTTTATTTTAAGAAGAATTTCTTAAATATAATACTAAAATTATGTAGCAAGTATTTTACAGATTTCCAAGGGACCTATGGCACAAAAGAAGATAAGAACAATTAATGGAAAACTATTTCAGCAAGGCAAACAGTCTCCCAAAAACTGTTCTGTCAGGTACAGGAGTCACTAATCACATGTAGCTATTCATGGTTTATTTAAATTACTAAATTAAAGTGAGACCATATTAGAAATTCATTTTTCAAGCTAGGCATAATGGCACATAGCTATAATCTTAGCCCACCATCCTATAGTGTTCAGGAAGCTGAGGCAGGAGAATCTTAAATGTCCTCAGTAGCCAGCGAATGACTGCTGACCTGAACCCAGATGAAGGGCCATTCCATCAAGGCAGACATGTTAGTCGATACAGTTACTGCTTCTCTGCTCACCCTTCAGATTCCACTGCTGCCCAATTTGCTGTAATTCCAAACAGATCACCTTCCTGAACAAGTGGTGTACACATGCCTGCTGCTGCTGTTGGATACTAAACACAGGCGCTCTGGAAAGACAAGAAGCACTCTGAAACGCCGAGCAATCTCCCCAGCTCCAAGATAAAACTTCAAAATAACCTTTTTCTTTAGTGTGATCCTAAGGCTTTGCACATGAAATAGTTTGCTTTGACATATCAGCGTTATACTTACTAATTAACAGATGATGAAAACATAGGTATCATACATTTTGGTGATTGCTAAATGCACCCGTTTCATTGTTTCTTTGTGGTTCTAGGAATAACCCAGAACTTTGCACTTTCTAGGTAAGCACCCTGCTCCTGGTCTGTACCCCCAGGCTGAGTAGTAGGTAGTTCTGGCAAAGCTGCATCAGTATCAGTCATTCCCCTACTGTGCTACGGTGCTTTATCTCATTTAATCCTGCAACACTCCATGCTAGAACACGTTGCCATGTAAAAATGAATTTCTCTTGTTTACTGGACTAGCTTCAAATTGCAGGCAAACCTCTCAGGACTTCCAGTAATCAGAGTTCAGAAGAAAGGACCTGGAGGCACACTGAAGGTGTCCAGCGAGCCTAATTTAAGAGCAGCCAGCTATTTCGACAGGTGAAATTTGCTTGATTGGAATACCTGAAGCTGGATGCAATTGGACAATGGCATCAAGTGTCCTTAATAGGAAGCAAAAGATTTTAATCACTCTCATATTGTTTGGTTTGCAATTGTATATGGAGCAACACCAGTAGCTACAACAACAACAGGACTTTGCAATTTAGCTACTATATAATGAAAAGGCTGTCATTGGCTTGTCTGATTGCTAGCCTGTGATTTCAAACTTGCGTGCCAGCTTTTCAGCAACAAATGCATTTCCCACCCTGAAGCCATATTGTAGATAGATTATTTTTTCCAGCTCTACTGTTCTTTTCTACCCTGGAATGTTCTCCTTGACATACATCGCAATTTATAAGTATTGGAAACAGCAAAATATGAAACTTAAGTTAGGAACAAATTTGACAATGTAAAGAAATTGCATCATTGCAAGCTTCCCACAAGAAATGTTTATAGTGCATTTATCACTGTCATTTGGCTTACACTGGCCTCTTGGTAGTGACAAATATTTTCCTGAGAAAGAGTAGCATGGGGATTTTTACTTTAGCAAAGCTTTAGTTAATAATACGAATGCCTGTTCAGAGAAGTCATGATGACATTTAACAGTGATTTAACGCATGACTCAGACACGGACCACCAATAAGACTTAGGTGTTCTAGTAGTGCTAAAGTAGTTTGTAATTTACCACTTTGTTCTTCTTTGGAAAGGGGAATAGGAAATGGCATACTAATCATGTTTATTTTCTACTTGCAAGATGTCATTAGGCATTATGTATTTTAGGATTTGAAAGGATGGTAATGGTAGATTAATTTATATATTAGTGTTTCTAAAAAGGCCTCCTGTAAGATGCTGCTAAAAAAGAAGGACTATAAAGAAGTACTTGTCATTTATGGGGAAGGAAGGAAGGAAGGAAGGAAGGAAGGAAGGAAGGAAGGAAGGAAGGAAGGAAGGAAGGAAGGAAGGAAGGAAGGGGGGGACTTGATTCAGAATTTCTTTTCTGTACCTGATGCATCCAGCATCTGAGAAAGAGTTCTAGTTAATCTTCCATTATTCATACTTTTAAAAATTATTTGCAATTGAACATGAATGCACACCTCTGCGGTTCTTTCAAAATATTCACAAATATAAAACTACCACTTAGCTTCAGGGTCACTAGTTTTTTTACGTAAAAACCAAACAATAAAGTACTGTAGGCTTTGCAAGCCATATGGTTCTGTCTGGCTACTCAGCTTTGCTATTGTACCGCGGGAGGAGGCACTGACAAAGAAGCATGGCTTTGTCACAATACAGATTTATTTAGGGACACTGGGTTTTGAACGTCATATACTTTTTAAGTATCATGCAATATCATTATTTTGTTTTCAACCATTTAAAAAATGAAAATAATCTGTAGCACCAAGGCCATGAAAACATAAGTGATGGTCTGACTTGGCCTCAGGCTATAGTTTTCTGGCCCCTGGCTTATAAAAAGATACAATACAGTTTTGAGTAGTAATGCATGCCTTTAATCCCAACACCAAGGAGGCTGAGACAGGGGAGTTAACAGTTCAGACCAATCTGGACTAAATGGCAAAAGCCTGTTTCAAAACTGAACAAAAAATTGTTTTGCAAATTGTTATGCATTCCCAGCACCATATATATGTATGATATATATTATATATGAATATGTATATTCTTTTCGGCTTTGGAGACAGGATAGCACCTTTCAGTCAAGGCTGGAACTCACTATGCAACTCAGATTGATCTATAGTTTTCCCCCACTTTCCTCAGCTTCCAGAGTACTGGCTTTACAGGCCTTAACCATGTCTGGCTTCTGAAGTCCTCCATGGAAGCTGTGAACTAACCAATGTTAGACAGCAGAGGGAAAGTTCCTGGTGGAAGAAATAAGAGAAAAAAAAATCTTTTCTGGGATTGGTACCACCCCTAACTCCATGATTACATAGAAGGGCCTAAAGACTATAATGGGCACCAGGTACACAGACGTGCTGTAAATGGGTTTCAGATAGCCAGTGTATCTGTATCTGTTTTACATGGAGCATAACACCAAAAGCAGCCAGCAGTGCCGGACTATAGAGGGCTATGAAGGTCTCACACTGAAGGTTGGGGAAAATGCTAGTACATTTCCCTTCTCAGTCCTCTGTCAACCCTTTCACTTTGGCTCCTATATTCCTCTAACTGTGACTCACTCGCAATTACATGTAAATAAAATGAGAAGAAACGAACATATTTGCAATGGTCAGATTTTTTAACTGCCTCGTAGTAGTTTTCCATGAATAAGAGGTAGTGAAATTTAATTTATATTTTATAGGAAACAAACATTGGAGGATTCTACAAGAGAATCAAAGAGAATGAGAGGGATGTCTGCCTTTACCACTATGAATTTCCCCTTGCTGTCTCAGTTTTTCTCCATCACTCTCAGCCTCTGCCACTGTTTTTCTTCTATTTCATCTCTCTCGCTCTCCTTGTCCTTATGAGTATTTTCTTCTTATTGCGTTTCTCTGTCCACATGTTTTCAACCTCTTCTTAGCAATCTGACTTCATTAGTTCCACTCTGTTTCGGTGCCCACCTCAGTTTCCCACTCTGTTATGGTCAGTCAGCCTCCCTTTTCTGTTGCTATGTGTGACTATGTGTATCTGGGTACGTGTGTTTCTTTGTTGCTCTCTGTGTGTCTTTGTGTCTTTATATGTGAGTTTGTCCATGTCACTGTGTCTTTGTATATGTGTTTCTTTCTATGAGTGTCCCTGCCTGTCTCTCACACACTGTTTATTCACACAAACACGTATTCTCCGGCTTGTCTCCTAGACATAGAGGAAACAAAGCCAAGTATTCTGGGACACTGAACCTCCTCAGAAAGAAGTAAACTGGAAGCTCTCTAAGTAAGAGTGGGAGCCCCTTTACCCCTCATTCTGCTTGTCCAACTCTCTACATCAAAAATGTGCTCTAAAGGCACGTTTCTGATGTGTTTTTTTTTCCTGATGCAACTCTTTAAAGGAAACAGAGTTTGCTTTAAATATTGGATGCATAGGGAGGTTCCTATGAGTGTGGTCTGAAGATGCCCCCACACAGCAAAAGTTGTCACTGTGCTTACATGCCCTCTTTAGTGATTCATTTTATTAGATACTTAGAGCTCAGCTGCCTCCATCTAAAAATGGAAGAAGGAATGGCAAGGAAATGGGCTAGTCCTCAGCCGCCTGGATGGCTACCTATGTTGTGTTTGGAGGGACAGTTTGAAGTCATTTGAACAAAAGCCATTTGGAAAACTTAAGTATCAGAGTGGGTGATCTCCAAAGCTTCCTTCTCCATTCAGAATACCCTGATACTAACTGGAAAGCCCGGGGAAGCCCCTAGAACTAACTCCAGAAATTCTGTGTGCTTAGTTTAAAGACACACACATTGCTGTGACTGCTTTATGGTTTAGTTAGCTGTACTTCTATGACGTGTGTATTTGACTATTTTTGGTGTATGTTTTAAAAAGCCCCCTGATCATTTGACAGGTTTGCTCCTGTAGGCTTGAAGCAAGAAGGCAAAAAGAAAATTCCTTATCCCCATTCTCTTATCTTACAGTGTCGAAAGCAAATATGGACACCACAAATGGACAACAACAACAAAAGACTAGGGTGTGGCCTTATTTCAGTTCAAAGCACAGAACATAGGAGCAGATAGTTTTCTGAACAACATTGGTTTGTGCCTATCATATCAAACTAGATTGAAGCACCATTAAAATATGCTAACGCAGCATTTACGAGGATAGAAGGTGACACTCAGGCATTTTTCTCTTCCAAAATTCCAACTGAGAAGTCATTTTCATATTTCCTAGGATACTTTCCTTGAAAGCTGAAGGCAATGACTTTCCTCTGAGATTGCCTTGAGAGTTGCCAAGTATGGGCCAATAGTCTTTAATCCAGTAGCTACATCTCACTCAGTAGATCTTGATAATGAAGAACCTGTGTTGATCCTTTCCAAGCACAGAATGCAAAAATCTCAGAATAGTGGCCCCCAAACCCTGTTCAGCATGTATCATGGCTTTGAAACAAAGCCAGTCCCTTCAGATGTACTTCTAATTGTAAACAAAAGCTGCTCCTTTGTCTTCCTAGCTTTGACATGCTGAACAATTTCAAGGAACTCTTTAGTGACTTCTTGGTGTTAAAAGTAAATAAATCTTATAATTGGAAGTGCTCCTTAGTTTACGGTCTTTGGAAAAAGCCATTTTACAGCAATATCTTCCCCCAATCATTTAATAAATGTGGCTACAAATTTGCATGCACTGTGTCCCCACAGCAAGATTTAGCTCACTCCAGGTTGACTCTAATAAAACAAGTTAAAGTGTGCTGGAACGGTCTCTTCTTCCAGTTACATACTTGTCACTACATCGTCAGTGATGGGGTCTGAGATGCATGCAAATTCAGGAATTTTGACCTCCCACTAATTCAGAAAGATGCTGGTAGAATTCAGCCCCTTCACGTCTAGGTGTACAGAGAAGAAACTCTGTTGAGCTATGAGTAGGACAAGCTGAGAGGAGGCTAGCAAGTAGGAAACCTTAAGTACAAGCTATTTGAAAAGAAAACGAATTTATTTTTCATATGTTATAAGCTAAAATAGTCTGCAGAAGGCATTCCAAATCGGGTTTTCTCTAGGTGACCACTTCCAAAGATTTGTGGCAGTTTAGCTAATTAGTTTAATAATTACACATAAATGAAGGAACCACTTTAAAAGTATTGAATAATGCATACAAAGTTTTAAAGACTTTTACAAATCTTTGCAAGAAATTTTTTGTTTACCATTGCAATTAGTTCAACAAATTGACTTCTAAATCAGTAGACTCCAAACTGAGGGCATTTGACAGCATGCTGCTTAGCTGAGGATTGACTCAGCTTGTGTCCATTCAGTTACTTCTCTTACACCTCTGCATCCCTTCCCCCAAATAATGCGACCTCAACAGGGTATTTAGTCCATTGATAATAACTCTTGCATTGAAGCAAACCAGGGGAAATGAGTATTTGCTGCTGCTGCTGCTGTTGCCATTAACCATTGTTCGATTCCAAAATTGACTGAAGAAAAGACTTTGCTTCTGGGCCATGCGGCCTGAGAAAGTGGGTCTGAAATGGTGCACGCTTCTCATAGAACTGTAACTGTATCGATGATGAAAGAGCTCTCCTTGCAGACTAATTGTGTGAACAAGAGAAATATTAGCCTACTTCATTGCGAAGACCCCAGCAGCAGCATTTGTAGCCCCAAACTGAATGTCATAATTATAAATGAATTGTGCCTATTTGTCAGCCCACTTCCAGATCTCCGAAACATACAGATTTGCCTTTTTTCCTCTTTGTCTCAGTCACTGGGATTACTTTATGTACTTGAAAGTAATGAGACTGCATTCACCCCTCCCCATATCCTATCACTCATACTTTTCGTTTAAGGCAGACTGACCTTTCCCCCCAATTAGAACAAATTAGTGACGTTTTACTTCATCTCAAAACCGCCGCGCCTTTGTGAGGACTGAGTCGATAGCGGCATCCTAATGGGGCCTTAAAAGCTGAGCAGGGGAGAAAGGAACACAGAGAGCAGAAGGAGTAAAGGAAGTGGGGGTCGCGGAGGGGGGAGGCTCCTGGGTTGACGACAGAGGGCATGGAGGTGGCAGCACTGGTTAGGACTCAAAGGAAAGGAAAGAGAAAAGACGAGAGTTGGGTGGCCTGGTGACAAAAGAGAAAAGCAGATTCCGAGGGGCCTGGGTGTTGAGGCTGAAAATGGTGGAAGAAAGAAAGATGGCCAGGTGTGAGGAGCATTGAGCTCAGAATGGGGCCAAGCGGGGAGGGTGGTAAAGGGGCCACATCCCCTTGCTTCTGATGTGGCCAGAACAGAGCTCCAGCTCACTGTCTGGCTCTTGCATTCCTGGCTCCAGGGCTTTTTCTTTCACACTAGCTAACAGGAATGTATCAGGAGAAAGAGATAGATATAAGGTGGCTCAAGGCACAGTGCTCCTGTAAAAAGAGGGCGGCTCTCGAGTCCCAGCTTTATATTGCATTTATGGTGAGGTCTGGTAAGGGATCTGGCTTCTTAGATTCTCATTATCTAGCTCCAAAGTTAAGGGTGGAATCCCCATGCTCTAAGTTGTGGCTAGTATCAAATTGAATTATGTGCAGGCAAGTGCCTAGAACAGGATCTGGCATGTGTAATCGTGAGAGCTCAATAATATCCTTTTCGGTGCTTTGCTCACTTTCGTAGACACACAAAACCATTTGTGGTCCTTTTTTTATCCAGTGTTATCAAACCTTTCTGTGATATGGTTGGAGAGTCTCTGAAGGCCTGCACTTAGTGGCCTATGTGAACCATTTGTAGCACCATTCACAGTGAGCTTGCTTTCAGATTTGACCATCTTACTTTGAGAAACCAGAAAATATTTATCTATCTGCTTTGTGCTGTCTGCTTTACATCTGCCTTCATTTCAGCTCTGCCACTGCAGTGCTAAGGATGGAACTTAGAGCCTTGGGTATGCTAGGCAAGAACTCTAGTACTAAGCTCCCTGCCTTGGCCTTTAAATTTTATTCTGAGACTGGATGTCACTAAGATGCTCAGGTTCGCCTTGAATTTATAATCCTCCTGCCGCGGTTTCTGAGTAGGTGGGATTATAGGTCTGTGCCACATACTGAGCTCTATCTACTCTTATTAAATAGTAAACACACTCCCAGGAGAAAGAAAAGCCAGATATGCATGGCACATCTTAGTATTTACACTTTACTTCAGGAATTACAAGAAGACAATATGGAATTCCATTATAAACCTTTAATTTGAGTGAATACAGATATACCAGGACATAGAAAGTAATATAAGTGGCTCAATCATAAGAGAAGTGTTTTCCCTATTCAGTTGAGCATGATGCTGGGTGTTCTTGCCTTTCCTCCTGTAATAATTTTGGGCTGCTTCTAGCTACTGATTCCATTTTCACCTATGCTGCTACTTCTCAGATTTTAATGTGCAATGGAATTGCCTGTGGATCTCGTGGAACCATAGATTCTGATTCAGTAACTCTTCAGTGGGGACAGACATTCTGTATTTCCAGTGAGTTCCAGGGTATCAAATGCTGTATGTAGATTTAGGAATATGCTTTGAGAAGCAATACTATAGAGTGTATGTTTCATTGAGCATTCAAAAAAATTAATGGTTATTCAACATCAAATGGTCAGCCCTAAAAACAAATTCATACAATTGAACTAAATGGACTTAAATGGATGCAGCAGATTGTATTTGTACATTTATGTGAATATATAAAGCAAAAAATAAAAGACCAGGAATTTGAGATAGAGGACAAAGAGCATAAGGGGATCTAGAGCAAGTAGAGGGAAGTATTATAATAACTAGATATTCTATCTTGCTTTTGTTCCTATTTTTTATTTCTAGAGAATTTCATAAAATAGATAATGATCATATTCTCTCCCCCACAAACTTCATGTTCTTTCTATTTCAAAACAAACAAACAAACAAACAAAAACGACCCACCAAGTGAAACCAATAAAAAGCACACAAAAACATGGAGTCCAGTTTGTGTTGACTGCCTCCTCCTGAGCATCGCACCTTCATTGGAGTGTGGTTGATATACAGTATCACTCCATTGGCGAACTAATTTTGACATCTCTCAGTAGTTATCAGCAAATGGTTTCTGAGTTAGGAGCGGGACTTTGTGCCCACTTCCCCTCCTTCATGTTGGGAATTTTGCCTAACTTGAGTGTGTGTAGGTCTTGCATGCTGCCAGTGTTTCTGTGAGTTCATATGTGCACCTGCCCTGCTGTGTCTGGAAAACTGTCTAAAACCTCTGGCTCTTAGAGTAATCTTTCTGCCTCTCTTTCCACATAGATC
>PVIU01034047.1:0-11760 GCA_004026605.1 Ondatra zibethicus | reverse complement strand
CGAGTCTTTTTGAATGCACTCCTTCCTAGGCCAGGAGGGATGGGGGTGGGCCTTGGACTTCTAACAGGGCAGGGCACCATGCCCTCTTTCAAGGAAGAAGGGGGAGGGAGGAGGGGTGGGGGGGTAGTGGGAGGGGACCGGGAGAAGGGGAAGAAAGGTAAAAAATTTATTTCTTTAATTATGTTCTTGAATGGAAAAAATAAAACAAAACAATGTATGGAAAAATAAATAAACAAAAAAAAGAGGAAATGAGTGAGTGGGTGGGTAGGTCAGGGATGATGGCTCTGGGAGGAATATGGGAGGTAGTAAATATGATCACACTTGTATGAAATTGTCAAACAATTAACAAAAATGAAAAAATCAGGTGTCATTTAAAAAAAAAAACCTGCTTTTTTTGGCCTTGGTGAACATTCTAGCTTTCTTGGAAGCCCAAAGATATTGATGACCCAAAATAACATACAACAGTCTAAAGAGCAAGGAATAACCACTCCTACCTGACCAGTCACTGCCAACGTCTAGTGTGTTGGGGTCCCTGGTTAAGAGTCTTGCACAAATCAGGACACAGGGGATGCAGAGTATGAACAACTGCATAACAAGCTTTATTTTGTATAGCTTTTTATACAGACTAAAAAGCATTTCTTCAACTCTGGAACCCCCTACCAACATTCATGATCATGAGAAACTCTTACCTCACCTTGCAAGAAACAACATCTCAATAAACAACAGTAATAAAAATGAAAGAAGTCCATAGGAGCAAGGTTAAAAGTATACAGAAGCAAAGGACTTCCTTAATCTATATCTGGTAGAGCAAGAAGAACTGAGCTCAAAGGTCACTTCCTTATCCAGGGTAGATTGTGACAAAACGTTTGAGAAATGGGTAGAGAAAGTTTGCTTTCATCTATGCTTGGTTTGCCAAGCAATCGTTTCCCAACTTTGTATCTTCTGTCTCAGGAGGAGCCTGCACTCTAAGCCAGTTCTGTGTCTCCACAAGTCACCCCTTCCTATATACTTTCCTTTTATAATAAAAAAAGAAATGAATGTGTTTCAACCAAGAACTACTCACATTCCAGAACCATGTGCTCCCCCCATCACTCACAGACCTCCGATCATTGTCAGCACTAAGGGCCAATGTGACACGTCATTACTCAAGTTCAATGGTACACAAAATAACTAAAGGCCAATGGGACCCAAAATAACTATAGGCCAACTTTACAAGATTCCACTAGCACCAGTGTTTTGTATTTTCTTCTGTGTGTGCTCCATATCGCCCTTTAAAGTATATGCTATCACAGCCTGCTCTCTCTCCATCTCTTTCTTCCTCTCTCTTTCTGTCTCTCCCTCTCTCTATCTTTTGGTTTTTTAACCTGTTCTGAGGCAGTCATTTACATGCACTTTCCCCAATAAATATGTTGCTTATGTCTATTGCATGATGTGATTTTATGGCGTTCATTGGTTCTACAGTTGACCCTTTAGATAAGAATTCCTTACACATATATGGTAATATATTTACATATATATTCCTAATAACAAATACAATTGCTGAAGTCTGCATACTGATGCTTGTATGTATGTTTACAAGTAACATTATATGTTTTTAAGATGTATTTAAAATTTTTGTGCATGTGTTTCTGTATACACTTTTGGGTAGGTATCTGAATAAGTCCTAAGAAAATGTTGGAAGTCTGTCACTGTAGTTGTAGGAAGTTGTGAGCCACCATATGCGGGTGCTGAAAACCATGCTGCTGCCCTCTTCAAGAGCAGTAATGCCCTTTATTCCCTTACTTGTCTCTCTTGTCACAATTTATTAGATATTTTTTTAAAATTAAGCTATATAAAAGATTGTTATGTGTTGTTTTAAGTATCTTGAAATATTTAGTATCATATCTTTTAATAGAAAAATCTAATTGAACAAAGTATCTTGATCCAGCTTTACAGAAAACCTTATTTTAAAACATTTTTATCTGTGCATAGATTGCATAGGTTGCATGAACATTTGCTTCTGCATGGACACTGATGTGTATGTAGGCATATGTCTTCATTCACCACTGCTATAGTGAATAAAGGGGGGCAGACAAAGTGGCTTTCTTTGGAATTGATAGGAAAGCTTATGAGTGATGTCATTTGCTATGAGGAATAACAAAATAACAGCAGATGTAAATTAATAGTTAAGTTGTCAGCCCCCCAGGAAGAATCACTCTGAGGGGAAAACATCCTGTGAATTAACACACAGGAACAAATGATTTTTAAAGAGTCTGTAGCTTCATGCTTTATAAGACTAGATAGATAGATAACAAAATGACTGCTTCTTTCCTTGCATCTGTAAGGTTCAGCATGCCAATTAGGGAGTTGACTGAGAAAAAAATGTTCCTTCCTTGCTATGTGACAAGTTATTCATATTTATTTCATGTGAGTTTTGGGATGACTCTGTTTTTTATCACTTACTTAAGAATTGGAATGCGTCATTCAAATGTTGCTCCTGGATTACCTGAAAGATTCTGTTGAGTAGATATAGCTATGAAGAAAAAAGAAGAACTGAAGAATTGAACATGAGTGAGTAAAGAAATGATCCATCATACATCAAGAGAATGTATGAGTATCTTCCCCCAACCCCAAACACTCAGATAGAAAGTCTTAGTGGATTCCATTCATACCCTGGGCGTCTATAGTTGGCTTTCTCTAGGTTTTGGTAGTTATTCTCATTTAATAACTTCCAGTGCTATTTGAAGAGAATATAGCAACTAACATAATTGAAAACTGACTTATTCTTGTTGGAGAGAAGAGAGGAGCTTAGAGATACGGTAAGCAACGTGGAATTGAAATATATGCCCGAGATTAAGCATGAAGAAACAAGTCAAAAGCAATTTGAAAATGTTTATATTTTGTTTAAGAACAAAGCAGGAAATGACCTTACTCTCCCTGTATATTCCACCACCTATTTCTCTACAGCTTGCTGCTGCTCCTGTTCACTGTTTATTTCTTTAAAATGCAAATGCTTCCAGTAACTATAGTGAATCCCCAGCTAAAGAGTGTTCTCAAACCTCCTCTTCAATAACTTCTTCTGCATGTGTGTGTTCCAGGGAAGAGTATAGTCCTGTGTGTGTGTGTGTGCATGGTAACAAACTGCTTGTACAATAGTGAGTATCTGCCACTTTGTGTGTTGTGTGTATAAGTGTGTGTACCTGTGTGATCATGTGGAGGTCTGAGTTCATTCTTTGGTGTTGTTCCTTTGGAGCTCCCTACCTTGGTTTTGGAACAGAGTAACCTAGTCGGACTAAGAGCTTGGCAGTTATACGGATGAGTTGGCTCAACCCAGGGATGCTATTGGCTCAGTCTCCCACTGAGGTATAAATAGTAATTATCACCATGTCTGACCTTTAAGCTGTGTTTTGAAAATAGACTTATGTACTTAAGCCCTTTATGGCAAGAACATTGCAATCTGAGCCATCTCAACAGTATTCCTACTTAACATTCAGTAAGCTTCTTGTTATACAGTCCAGCAGGACCTTTGGGAACTCCTTTTTCTTTCATTTCTTATGAAAATTGATGGAAAGTCTGTTGAAATCAGAAATAAAAATTTAATATGTTATTATCAAGGACATACAGGAGACACAAACATGACTGTGAATTATTATATAATTGGAAATTTTCCATTTTATGTGAAGTCATGTTAACTACAGGTTTAGCTATATGTGAGTACAAGGGATAGTAACAGTGCTACGGAGAATATGAAATGGCAAATATCTTTTGCGATGACTTCAGAGACTGTAAAATGGAGAACATATGATGTCCGTGGGAAATTAGAGAACAGAAGTTGTGAGAATGTGGAAGGGCACTGTATGCCTTCTGGGAAAGTGTTAAATACAAGCTTTGAGGATGAATTCAGAGAAGAGCACAGCAGGGACCAGACATCTAATCTTCATTAGACAGGAATGAAGCAGAGCTGGAAAGGGGGAGGTAATGAAATGAATCCATTGGCCTGTGGGGTATCATTGATATCATTCGGGTGATCCAGAGATTTCAGTTTGAAGTTCTGTAAAATGGTGGTCAGAAATAGAAACAGCTCCATTTGTGCCAGACCTTCTCCTAAACACACTCGTTTTCCTGTGGGAACAAAAAAGTGTGAAAGAAGGTAACTATGCCTTGTATGTGAGTGAGTGTGGGATGCACTATGTTTATAATCAGCACAAGAGAATAAGGTAAGTGCTGAGTTATTGGATGGGTGGTTGGTTGTATGGGTGGGTTAGAGGACAATTGCTTAAGCAAATAAATAAAGGTAGGGTGTCATGAGCTGGGTAATCCAGTCTCAGATCAGCATATGAAAGCATGTCTTATGGGTCTCTGCAAGGGAAGTCCGGTAGAGATGGTATGTCACTTGTCAAGAAACAGTGGACCTTGACACAGAGAAGGATACTAACGTATTTGCTAGCTTGCATGCACTTCTCTCATTCATTATATTGGCGATTCTTTTGATTTTTAGTTTCACTTTGGCAGTCACACATGCAACAGCTCTAATTTTCCTTGGAAACTCCATTCTTTCTCAAATGGTTTCCCCTAAGATTCAGCAGGGGGCTATTTGCTTCTCAAATTTCTTATCTGGAACTATTAGCTGCCTGATTTGGAAACTTTTCTGACTTAGTAGAGGCATTTAAAATTAACTTGACATGCTTTCTTGATTGTCTTTAGGAAAAGGTAGATAGCAATATCTTGTGGAGAAAGGGACTCAAAATCGTAGTGGCAGGAAACAATTAGTTCATTTGAGGAAACAACACCTGGAATATTATCCATACCTCACAGTTCTGGGAAGGAGACTGAGGTAATCAATACACAGAAAAGGGGAAAAGCATCAAGGGAAGACACAGTAGCAACGGTTGAGAGTAAGTTCCCTCGATACCAAGCCTTAATGGTAGAATATGGAATACTACAAAATATGTACCCAACTAAATTGGAAAACCTGAAAGACAGATATAAATTTTTGTTATATACAACTTACGATAGTTAAATCCTGTTTAAGGTAAGAATTTTAAATAAACTTATGACTCACATTGAAAAATAGAAGCAGTAATTAAAAGCTTTCAACCAAAACAAACCCAGGGACAGATGGACTCAGTGAAGAAATTTAACAGTTTCAAAGAATAGTAAATACAATTGACTCCAAACTATTAAGCAAAATAGAAACAAAAGGAACTATTTTTATGAGGTCACAATTACCCTGAAGTGGAAACCCATGAAGACCTAACTGTAAAAGGGAATTCCAGGCAGATAGGGGTGGTGAGGGCTTTTTCTCAACACTGGGTAGTCAGAGGCAGCAGTATTTCTATACATTCAAGGCCGGCCTTTTTTACAGAGAAAGTTCCAGGACAACCAGTGCCTTTACACAGAGAAACCCTGTCTCAAAAACAAAAATAAACAAACCAAACAAAATGAGGAGGGAGGGTGAAATAGAGAAAGCATTACAGAATTATTTATCAATTTGCCGTATGAATATATATAAAAATTCTCAATAAAATACTGGCAAACCAAAAAAGGAACACTTCAAAAAGATAATGTACAATGTTAAAATAGGCTTCATTTCAAATTGAAGGAATGGTTCAATATACATATATAAATAATCTGATTCACCATATAAACAAACTAAAAGATAGTAACACAATGATCTTTTCATTAGTAAAGACCTTTTCCCAAACACAGTATTCCTTCCTATGAAATGTCGTGAAAGAGACTAGGAATATTAGGAACTGAGGTCAACATAATAAAAGTGATTTAGAGTTAGCCCATAGACAAAGTCAACCTAAACAGAAAATCTCAAACATTTCTACTAAAATTTCTACTAAATTCCTACCAGGAACAAGGTAGGAATGCCCATTTTCTCCATATCTTTTTAATATAGTATTTGAAGTATTCGTTAAGGTTCTAAGAAAACTGAAAGAAATCAAGGGAATGAAAATAGGAAAGGAAGAATTAAAAATAATCCTTATTTGTGGATGATATGATCATATCTATAAAACACTAAAAAACTACACCAGGACCATCAACAGCTGAAATGCTCTTTCAGCAAAGTGTCAGAATACAAAATTAACACACAAAAAACATCAGGTTTTCTATGTACAGTTGAGAACTGTACTTAGAGAGAAATTAAAGAAAAAAATGTTTTTCACAACATTCTAAAACAACAAGAACAAGAATATCAAAAATAAAAACCCAAACTAACCAACCAAACAAACAAAAAACAAATAAAGAAGCAAACATATCTTAGGATATTTCTAACAAAATAAGTGAAAGAGTTTTAAGATAAAAACCTCAAGACATTGAAGAAATAGACGAAGATATCAGAAGATGAAAAGTTCTCCTCTGCTCATGGATCAGCAGGATTAATATAGTGAAATCGAGCACCATATCAAAACAATCCACAGATTCAATGCCATCCGCATAAAAATTCCAACATAATTGTTCATGAAAACTGAGAGGTGAATTTTCAGCTTTACATAGAAATGAAAAAGAGCCAGGTTAACTAAAAGTATCCTAAATTATAAAAGAATGACTACAGGTATCACTATCTCTGATTTCAAATTATACTACAGAGCTATAGCAATAATAATCAACATGATATTGGCACAAAAAGGAGGTGGAAGGGATCATGTTATGAGTTTGTTGTCAAAATCACTTGATCCATGAAGGAACATCCATGTCAAGCACCATATGAGAACAGACTCTGTAGGTATGAAGATGCAATATTTGTGACCAGCATCCTGATTGGCAGAGGAGCAGGGATCCCTAAGATTCCAGTAGGGTCTCCTGCCACAACTACAAGGATTCCATGACTTCAAGGTGACTTGTAAGTTTCTTACATTTAGACCTGGAAATATTATGTGTGTGTGTGTGTGTGTGTGTGTGTGTGTGTGTGTGTGTGTGTGATTCACTATTTTCCTTTAAACAATTAAACATAAGAATAGTGTTGGAATGTGTGAGTGGATGAATATGTCAAAGTTGCTTATCTAGGTAGTTCAGAGTATGGCTCCAGGTCTCCCGGAGCAGGGAATTCAGGTGGTTCTGAGCTGCCCAAGATCAGCGCGATTCAGGTTTAGGGCAAAAGAAGCAAGTTCTCTTAATAGCTGATTCATCTACCCAGCCCTTTATCACCTTTGCAAAAATGGCTAACATTAGCAAAATTCCAGCCAGGACTGGGAATATGTAAAATGTCTCCTCTCCAATGAAGAGATATGGGCAGCTAGGGGCTACTCAAAGAGTAGATCCAGTTTTCAGTCATGAATTTGGCCACCTGTAGGTTATTCATGCTTCAGAGTATGACACTGAGCTTGAAGCACACCAGCAGGACATAGCACACTCGGTGCTTTAAGAAAGTGTATGATGTTGTAAGAGAGAATAGTGCAGTGCGAGAATTAAAGGTGTTTGACAACTAGGTTGAAATATAGGTGTGGTTTTGGTGAGAAGTCATTGTATACATATGTAAAACTCAAACAATAAGAATGAGATTTAAAAATGACATTCATTTTTGTTTTGTCTTTCATTTATGTTCTTTGTGCCTGATAGAAAGGCATAAATAAAAATATTGATTCACATTTGTGTTTATATTTGAGTATTAGAGAAAAAAAACTGTGCAGATTTCTCCCTAGCAACTCTCTTGGTCAGGGATGGGTGATTCTCTCTAACCACAAGTCCAAGCACAAAACCTCTTTTCTCATCTGCTTCCCTGAGTAGGCTTCATGGCATTGGAAATTTTCTGTATTTTTGGGATGTGTTTTTGTATAGCTGAGCCTAGAGAAGTGTGAAACGACAAAGAAATAAAGTCAAATTATGGTAGTCTTTATCTTAATGGTGGTTGTTCAAAGGCTAAGTGACATTTATTCTTCTTGATGATGTCTTTTGCATCCCTGAGATGTACATATAATGGAAGACTACAAATAGTATAACCACTAGCATTCTTTACTTGATTAAAATGTATAAAGTAAGAGTAACCTCGAAATTTGATTCCAGCAGGGAAGAAGTGTCAAGGACAATGCATTGGTACTAATCACATACAAAATGCAAGTCTATGAGTCCTTTAGGTGTCACTGTAAAAGTCCCCACAGATCCTCATGTCACTAGAGTCATTAAAATGAGATTATATTACCTGTTGAGAAAGGTATAAAGTAGTCACTTTTCTTAAAGTTTCCTTTTACATCCAGAAAATGACCAGGATCAAACGTCTCTGGATTGGGAAATTCGTTGCTATCATACAACACTGATGATAGTGATGTTAATATGGTCGTTCCCTGCAAACAACTCACACAAAGACACCAAGTTACAAAGATATCATGGTTATAAACGACATAAGGGAAACAACATTTTTCATCTTTTCTCCGTAAAGTAGGTACAAAGAAGATCAAGGACATTTCAACAGAGCATGCAAGGAACAGGGAGGAGTCTGAGACCAGTCACAGCAATGTGGCTAATGTGCCTCTACTGAATTTGAAGTCAGCACTTAGGTTTTGATAGTAATCCTTTTAAGTCTGTTCCCTTTCTCTGCACACTTGGACATGGGTGTTTCAACATCCACTGCTCTAGTTTATCAGCTGCTTTTTATGAGTCACATGAGTTATGATACAGTACAGTGAAGAGCTGTACTGTATGTAAATAGTATAGGAAATCATACATGATGGTGAACAAAGTAAGTCTAGACCCACAAACATCAATTTGTTTCTCTCATGGACAGAATTCAGATATAGATGCATTCCTACATGTCAACGAAGGGTCTCTTTTCACATATACTGTCTATGTATATAAACACACAAATACAAGTAGGAGGGATGCTGTTTTCCGAGGGAACAGAACTAATGAAACATGAAAGGAAGCAATGTAATTCTTTTTTAAAATTTATTCTTCTCTTATATTCTGCATCCTCATCACCTTCCAATCCCCCTAGTTCCCCAATCTACCCTCTCTTTCAGATCCACTGCCACTCTGTTTCCCTTCAGAAAAGGCAGGCCTCTCAAAGATGTCAACTGAGCAAAGCATAAAAATATGCAGTTCAACTACACAAAAATCCCCATATCAAGGCAGGAAGATGAAACATAAAAGGAGGAAAAGGGTACCTAGGGCAAGAAAAAGTGCCAAAGATACCTGCACTGCCAGTGTTTGGAGCTCCACTAGAAACCCAAGATAAACAATCAAAACATTCTTTCAGAGGACACAGTGCAGGCCCATGCAGGCATCATCATGGCTGCTTAATCTCTGTGAGCCCCTATGAGCCCTCCTTAGTTAATTTTGCAGGCTGTGTTCTCCTGGCATCCGTGACTCCTCTGACTTCTACCATCCTCCCTCCTCTTCTTCCACAAGATTTGCAAAACTCTGCCTGATGTTTCACTGTCAGTCTGCATCTGTCCACATCAACTGCCAGAGGAAGCCTCTCTGACGACAACTGATCTATATCAGAATATCATTAAAAGTTATCTCTTTATATTTTTGCCAGTTCTTTTTCATTCTTCCTTAGGTCTCTGGGTCATTTGACTGTTGTTTCCTGTGCATCCATCCAGGCAGTATTTGACTTGGGTCTCCTATATTGGTATGGGCCTCAATTAGACAAGTCATTGTTTGGATACTCCCACAAGTTCAGAGCTATCATTACCCCATAACATCTTGTAGACAGGACAAATTGTTGGTCAAAGGTTTTGTGGTTGAGTTAGTATTCCAGCCCCTCACTGGAAGCTTTGCCTGCTAACAGAAGATGGATGGTTTGAGCTCCTTAGCCCCTATTATTAGGGGTCCTAAGAATACACTTATAGATCCCAGGGATGTTCCCCTGTACTAGGTTTCCACCATGATCCCCAAATGCCACAAAATTTCAGCCATCTTGCCCCATATATTCTCCTTCCACCACCCTCACACATGACCTCTCCTTTTTCCATTCCAAATGTCCTTCTGTACCCACCAAATCTATTCTATCTCTCTTCTCAGGCTGATCTATGTATTTCCCCTTGACCCCTCCTTGTTATTTGCCTCTCTGGGTTTATGGATTAACAGTTATCCATTAATTAACAGCTAATATCAATTTATAAGTGTGTAAATATCATGTCTGTCTTTTCTGAGCCTGAGTTACCTTACTTGGAATGATTTTTTTCTAGTTGTATCTATTTGCCTGCAAACTTTATGATATAATATTTAGAGACCACAATTTTTCCTATGGGCAATCTTTATTGTTTCCTGCTCATGGATCTTATAAATAAAACTGCTATGAACATAGTTATGCAAGTGTGGTTTTGGTAGGATGAATCATCTTTTTGAATATATGCCCATCAGGGGAAGAATTGGTTCTTGGGGTAGATTGATTAACAATATTCACAGCAATGTGTATATTAATTTCTATAGTGGATTTAAAAGTTTGTACTCCCACCAGCAATGTTGGAGCACCCAGCTTGCTCCACATTCTTGCCAACATGAGCTGTCACTTGTGTTATTGATCAGACATTCTAACAGGTATAGGATGGAATCTCAAAATACTTATGGTTTATATTTCCCTGATGGCCAAGGATCTTGAAAATTTAAGGTTTGCTTAGTCACTTGTGATTCCCTTATTAAGAATTCTATGTTTACATATGTACCCTATTTTTAAGTGGGTTATTTTTGCTGATTTCAGCTTTTTTAAATTCTTTATATATATTGGATTTTAGCTATATCAGATATGGAACTGGTGAAAATCTTTTTCCATTCTGTAAGCTTCTGTTTTCTCCTATTGAGGGTGTCCTTTGCCTTCCAGAAGTTTTTCAGCTTTATAAGGTCCCATTTATTAATTGTTCATCTTAGTGCTTGTACTATTGTGTTCTGTTTAGGAAACTGTCTCTTGTGATAATATGTTCAAGGCTATTATTATTTTCTCTTGTATCAGGTTTAGTGTGTCTGGTTTTATCTTGAAGTCTTCACCACTTGTTTTGGTAATAAGTCATTGCTCTCCCACTTTTTAGTCTATTTACTATTTAATTATCTATAGAGTCATAAATTGAGTGTTGTTATATTATGCTAGACCTCAGTTCTAAAAGCACAATTCATATCTCAGGAAGATCCTTTTGCCGCAACTTAATTAGATAAAAATACTTCCTTAATTATTCAAAGACATTAGGTTGACAGGTGGATATTGCAGTTACATTGATCAGAAATGAAATTTATGTACCCTTAGATCAGTTGTACCTATTCATCCACTCAACTTTATCACATATTTATGTCAACTTTATCTGTGCTCTAAATGAATAATGAATTAAAGCACAATTTACATTTTGCGTTTCCCTCTCCCTTCTAGTCTCTGATTGCTCACACATTCTAAGTGTACTGATAAAATTTTAAAAACATTGTATTTCACTGAGGTTAGAAATTGAAACCCAGCTTTATCTGAAGTTCACCAATTACTTCAATAATTACATAAGCAACAGTGAAGCAAAAAGGATCAAAAATAAGAGTATGTATAAAATATTATGGAAAAATTAAGTATAACTTAAATTCTATATACATTTTCAGATAAAACATTTGCTGCAGCTAATAAAATATATAAATTTAAGTAAATTAAGATCAATATAATGATTAAATCAATTGTTTCTATCAACCTTATCTAAAATACAATATCAAGAATATTCATTATTCATTGAAACTCAAATTATTTCCAAACTATATCAATGAAAACAAATCATTATGGAGAAAAAACAAAGCACAAGTAAATGTATGACATGTCCTTTTTTATAACTTGAACAATGCAGGATATAACCTCCTTCAAAGTAT
>PVIU01034046.1:0-11760 GCA_004026605.1 Ondatra zibethicus | reverse complement strand
GGGGTGGGCCTTGGACTTCCAACAGGGCAGGGCACCATGCCCTCTTTCAAGGAAGAAGGGGGAGGGAGGAGGGGTGGGGGGGTAGTGGGAGGGGACCGGGAGAAGGGGAAGAAAGGTAAAAATTTTATTTCTTTAATTATGTTCTTGAATGGAAAAAATAAAACAAAACAATGTATGGAAAAAAATAAAATAAAAAAAAGATTAGGGTGTCTGTGGGGATTCTGAAACTACTGTCCCTATGCTATCAAAGGAGAACCATAGGAATAATCTCACAAGTCACTCACTACATAGGTCCAGAGGAAAATCTCATCTTACTGAACAGGGTGGTATAAAAGGGAAATTCAAGAAGAGTGGGTTCTATAGGAAACAAATGATTTGGGGTTCTTCTTACAGACATAGGTAGGGAATTTGACAGGTAGAAAGCAGGATAGAGATGGAGTAGGGGGAGAGCTCAGAGGGTGGGAAAGGAGTGGTTTGGGAGTTGGATAACTATGGATGGGCATAGACCAGTACTGAGAACACTGCAATGAGGGAAAAGATAATTTAGGAAGGTCATGCTTCCTTTTGCCAGGTGCCACTCCCTGTGTGCTAGCTCTGTAAGACCGACAGCAAAGGCCTGATATAACCTGACACTCTTACCATCCTTTCTTTTCCAAATATTAGGATCAGATGAACTTTGGGTTGGGAACTAAACACTTTGAATTTACATGAGCGTGGGAAAAGGCAAGAAAGTATAAGGAATGGAAACAAATCAAAGCAGGCATTGGCGAATCCCCTGCCAGTTGACCGTGTTAGCATCCCTCCGTACACACTCCTTCCTTGTGTGTTAGTGCCTTCACTGATCTAGAAGGCATATCTGTTTGGCTTTTGGCTCATTATACTGGTTATAAAAAAGCAACATGGTGAGAGCTTCAGCTGATGATTCACACAGGCCAGAGAAGCTCTTGGTTTGCTTCATGAATATAGCACAGCCTAAATGCAGAAAGTTCAGAAAGACCTGAAGACAGGAGTGCAAGGCTTAAGACATAAAGCATGAGAAGATCTCGGAGAAAATAGAAACACCAAGACTCAGATTCCAGCATGGCCAATGAGTAAATAAGTAAATAAGCCCCGCAGGCCTAAGAAGGAAAATCTATAAGAAGATTCAAATAGGTATAATTTAGAGATTAAGACTAAGAGAACCACGTGCCTCCGATTCCAGCTTGGGCTTATCACAATGGGATATGTCTCAAGTAGTATGTACGTTAGAAATAAAAACAAAAGCCACAGGAGGTACAAAAGAAGATAGAAGATATTACTAACTTTCTGAGTTATGCAGAATAGCTCAGTGTTACCAGGGATTCAGGAAGGGATGTTTACATAATGAAGCCCCAACTTTTTTTAAACAAAATTTTCTGACTTTCTTGTTTTATTTATTCCCCATCCTTTTCCATTACTGGCCACCACCAGATTCTGGTTTTGTGACCAGTTTGCCTCCCAGGAACCACTCGACAAATGGAAATGACTATTTTCATTTGCCTTCCAGACCCACTCCCTCTACTGTCTCCTCCACAAACTAGGCTTTCCCTGGCTCTTCTAGGTCAGTGTCATTATTTTTTCTTATTCCTCACACCTTCAGCCCCAACTCCTCCTTGCTTTACATCTGTTTTTCATTTAGAGTGTTGCCTACACTTTTGTGAGTTCTCTAGAGTTAAAGTAGACTTTTATTCATCTTCTCTAGCACCTACCAGCATGAGTACAGCATCCCACAGAAACATCTGTGGAATGAGATCCAGATGAGACATAAAATTCGTCACCAGGCATTCCACAAGGAAAGTACTTGTACATCAGTCTCTCAGTATGGATAATTCCAGGCCTTAGTCCATATTGAATATTTATCTTCTTCCAATAATGATTGTATTAAGGTATTCTCAGTGGAGACCTTCAAGTTTGTACTCTAAAAAAGAAACCCTTTTTGAGAAAAAAAATAGTGAAATTTTTAGATAGGATCTGAGTTTTTACAGGAAGCAATTTTAACACCTACGTAATGCAATACAGTCAGAGGGCCAGGAGACTTTAGGAACTTGACCATCTCAGAAGCCTTGGCATCATTTTTGCTGATGTAATTATTCCTGGTAGTGAAGCAAGCTCATGTGACTCACAGTAATGCATGAGCTTATTCGTGGTCTCTCTGAAGGCTCTAAAGAGGCGGCATTTGCTCTATACCAAGGAGGGGACATTACAGTCTTGAGTTGCTATTGGAAGCAGACACTCAGTGACTTTCTTAAGAAAGCCCTTGGGGGAAAATACCATATTAAAGATAGATGGCTTAAAACACCATTAAGTGTGGGCTGGCCTAAACTTGTGTTATCTTTCTAGCTTGTTTTACTGATCGGACATTACTGTTTGCCTTTGTTAATAACACTCTCCATCTCATTTTCAGTTATTCCCATTCTCCTGACATTTTAGCTAGAGTCTCTTGTTTGTTCATCCTAAAAAACATCAAGTTAACATGCTGAGAAGATGTTAATTAAATGAATAGAGAAAGACATTTGGCTCCTGCCTGGTGGAAAGTGGAAGAGTTTGTTCTTCTGAAGTTCAGATCGCATGACTACCAAAGCTTGACCCAGGACCAAGGAGACCAACAGGATGATGGCCTTTTAATCTTACTGGATTTAATTTAAATTTTCAAGCTGGTGTTTAGTTTCCTTAGAAGAAAACTTTTAAATATAACCATAGCAACTTCAGTGTGTGATTAGGTCTTGTTCAGCTACAGATTTCATAACCTCGGTAATTGGCTAGACTAGCTGACCAGCAAGGCCCAGGGATCTTCCTGTCTCCACTCCCCCAGGGCTGAGTTACAGACATGCAGCATACCTGGATATCTCATGTGAGTGTTAGCGATCCAAACTCAGGTCCTCCTACTTACATGGCAATCACATTTGCTCTCTTTCCACCCCAAACACAAAATAAGAAAATGCTCACACGCCATCAGCACTTTTGGAGCGTGGTAAATTCTTCAATTGTGCTCAATAACTAGTACAGATTTCTTTATCCATTCAAAACCACTAAGCTGAGAATTCAGTGGTTATAAGAGAATTAAAATTTTTGACAGTTTCTAATGAGAGGAAAGGAAGGTTGAAACTTAATGAGATAGAAAGTAACAGGAACAAACTCTGAGTCCACACTTGGATCCAAATAGCCAGCTGCAAAAGCAGAGATGGGGGAGACATGACATCTGTGTGGCATGTGTGAAAAAGGCCTGGGGGTCTTCGCTAATAGAGAACACAATAGGAGTTGGCAGGGTGATACAATCACCAGGGTAGCTATATGGACATTTGTGCTGTTTAAACAAAATTCAGAGTATCACAGAAAGAGTCCTGTACTAGTCCACAGCTGTCCCATATCATATGATAGGCAACCAGCCTGGTCAAGGGAGGAGTCAAGAGGGATCCACTGACCATCTCTGAATGACTCTTGTCAGGAAGATGTCTTGACTGTTCAACCTCCCATAAACTTAAAATCAAATTGGCTCATCTACCCTAGCTCAAATTTTCTTACAATTCAAGTAAATGCAAAAGTGACACTCCACTGGAGAAAAAAGACCTTCCTTTTGCCAATACGCATCAATTGCAAATAATGCTCCAGGGTGGGCCCATGTGTGATAGTTGACTGACACAAACGAGCTCCGTGCTTGTGCTTTGTGTTGGCTTTGTTTTCGTTTTGTTTTGTGGGCTTTTGGTCTTGTTTTGGCATTTTTAAATTTTTTTTTTCAGTTTTGTGGCCTTTTTTTGAGAGAGAGAGAGAGGAGAGGAGAGAAAAAGAGAGAGAATAAATATAAAGTTGGGTGGGTAGAGAGGTGGCGAAGATATGGGGAAGTTGAAACTTGGGGAGGGAAAATACATAGTTTGATGAAATACATAGTTTGAAAAAAATTTAAATAAAAGGAGAGCTGATCTACTTTAAGCTATCAAGCACTAAACTAGTCTATCCAAAAAGGTGATTGGCACCTCATATCTCAGAGGAGATGTTCATGAAGTGCCCTGTATGAGAGTTGGGAACACTGTTTCTTTTCCTTAAGAATGGCATCCCAAGTTAATAGTGTATCACTTCCATACAGAAGACACACACGAACCAGCACGCCACACACTGGGGTCAGACCAGCATACTACACATTGGTTAGGAGCACACACTAGGGTGAGACCAGTATGCTACACACTTGTTAGGAGCACACACTATGGTGTGACTGGATTTTAGTCCCAGATCTGTCACTTATTACTTACATGAAACTGGAAAATTATGTTTCTCATCTGAAAAATTAAGATAATTAAAGTCTCTATCTCTTTCAGTTATTGCCAAGATTCAATAGCAGGGATGGGCACTGGTATGTTCACGCACAGTGCTTAATGTTCAACACATGACCAAAGCTACATGGCAGGCAGACACTACTAAGTTCGAAGAAAAAGATATTTATATCACCCAATTTCTCTCGTTAGCATATTTGTATGTTTGAAAATCATATGAATTTCTCTTTTGCATTTCTCTTAGAGTATCAAGAGAAAATGGACCTTCTCTGGGTGGGGTTATGACTTGGCACCACATTGGCCATAAAGATCAGCCTAAGGACACATGGTCCACATCCTGCACCTTGCTAAACCAGTCCCCTCACACTCAAAAACAGTTCTCCATGGGATAACTTGCCCCTGTGACCAGCAATGACATTTTAGTTTTGGGGGCAGAACCACTGAGATAGGAAGATTTTCCTTTTTGAGCAACAAACTGCGAACAAGAGTTTGGGGCAAGGGCTATGGGAATAGTTTTATACAGATAATATTTAATAAGAAATAGTGGGAAAGGTTGTCACATAATGAGACTCTAAAATTTCTTTGCTTCATAGATTCACTTGACAAGTATTTCAGGGACTTATTCTTCACCCTGTGGTTTATCAGGTGGCAGCAAGAACAGAACCACAGCTCTGGTGCAACTCACATGTTAGAGGAGACAAACAGACAGACATAATCACAGCGGAGTTAAAGTCTAAAGTAGCAAATACTACTGCCACAAAAACAGAGAAGGACGTGGGAAGATGCAAACCTCTGGGAGGATGGAGAAGTGGAAAACCCATAAAGGGGTCTGAAGGAGCACAGAGTCCATATACGAAGCAAAACCAAAGAGGGTGAGTGTGCATCGCGTAGAAATGGAAGAGACTGTGTTCCAGGCGGAGTAAAAGCCGATGGTACAGGTGTGTGTCTGTCTTTTAAAGGAAAATAAGGAGGCCATTGTAGTAAGGAAGAGTCAGCAAAAGGGGAAACGGCTAAAGAGGTCAGTGATAACAGGGTCATGGGTTTGGGTATACCATGTAGGACTATTTTAAGGACTGTGATTCTTACCTTGAGAGAAATATGAAACCCGTATAGGGTGTGGTCCCATCAATAAATTTAAATGGTGTCTAACTGTATAGTTCTGTTGCTGGAAAGAGAAGAAAGTAAGAGACTGCAAAGGGCTTCTGCAGCAATCTACTCTGGAGGACATAACAATCAGCTGTAGAGATGCAGAGAAGTGACTGGAGTCTAGATGTATCCTGAAGCTTGGGAAAGCAGCCCCACTGACAGACTCAATGTGAAATCTGGGAAAAAGCCCAGAGCTGAGAGCCATGCTAAGGTGTTAGTGTAAGCAATGGGAAGGTTGGGATTGCCATTCACTGTGATGAAGAAAGTCATGAATGACGCGGGTCAGGGAGAGCTCAACTTCCTGAGTAAAAGGGCCTCCTCTAGGTAAGACAAAGGAAACACCCCAAATCTCAGCAGCATACCCCAAAATAGCATGGCAGAGACCTCATCAGTGAGCCAACAATCACTTGGCAGGCAATGATCCAACGAAAGCTTAGTCTTGGTGGTTGCTAGGATAATCTCCACCTCGTTCCTTACTGAAATATAATTTTACAATACCTTAACAACATATGATACAATGTGTTTGTGCATTTGTGTGTGTATGAGTGTGTTTGTTCATTTGTGTATGTGTGTCTGTGTGTGTGTGTGTGCGTAGGAGATACTCTAGTCCAGAGAGGCCTTTAAAATTATGACAAAAATAATTGTCTCTGTTGAATTCCACTCTTAGGAGATAGGTCAGATACTAAAGTCACATTTCACAGAACTAAACCTGGCAAGAAAATGTCATCTCCTTAAACCATCCACAGGAAAATGGCGCTCGCTGATGAATTGGTGACAAATAGAAGTGTTAGCAGACGGGACTAGCGTTCCTGTTTTTAATTCTCTTCATTTAGCTTTGCAGTGCTGAATTTCAGCTCCTTCTGATCTGCCCATGAGCACGGAATTCTTTTTTTAGGTAATAAGGAAAAATTCTGTTAGTTAACTAAGAGTTCTCCTGAAGCCTGACACTCCCCAAACAACTTTCCTTCCGTGGAGGTCACCGTGCATTATAAGAACACTTAGTTACAGGAAGGAGGCGAGGAATAATATTGCCATACTCCTGGGGTTTGAAAATAAGTCATTTAGCACCTAAAATTGCATGTTCTCTGCTATTGCTGTTTTCCTGGCTTCATTAATTTTTTTTCTCCACAAGTCAGCATCCACTCTCACAAGCCCCTGTCTCCTGCTGTCATCAGAGCATTTGCATGCAGTAATCCATGGCACATGGGTGCATTTGATCCATAACTGATTTCTCTGCCTGCCAACCAGGAAGAAGCACAATTCTAGAAATGAAAATAAGGAGATTAAAAAATTAAAAAAAAGACATAGCCAGGAGAATAGAAGAAGACCTCCCTGCTAAATATTCCCTATCCCAATTTTCTCTAAAACAAACAAGAGCACCCCAGATGATATAGTAGGGAATGCTTTGACCTTTGAGACCCATGTGGAAATTTTCCCTGAACTGAGTATCAGTCCCCAGATTACAGTCTCACCCATGAGAAGGAGGAGGGAGGGGTGCAAAAAAAGAATAAGCAAGCAAAAGCATGACACACCCGTGATAAAAAAGAAATGCAACCGACTGAAGAGCGGAAATATGCATGGCATTTCAAAGGCTTTCCTCACATTCACGCCAAAGAGAAGGTGGACCATGGCATTCAGTCACAGCGAAAACAGTCCATGGGTCTCTGTGAAGTTTTTGGTTTGATATAGTTCCTTAAGCCTCACCAAAGTATTAAGACAGGCTAAGCCATTTAAGCAGAGATAGGTACAAATGGAAGAACCTGCCATTGGGTTGAGCCACACAACCAGGTCTAGCCAGAAAGTTGTGAACAAAAATTATTTGTCATCATCCCAAACAGCAGCGTCGTTGCTGTCAGACCCTCTCCAGCTCTTCTCTGCCATGGTAAACAGCTGTCTCCTTTAGGTGCCAATCATGACCCTGACTGGAGGGAACCACTTAGAGTCAACCTCAGCAGACAGCCACGTAGCAGGGAAGGCGCTTACGCCGGTGACACTGGGAAGACTAGATGCTCTGATATCACCTTTCCCGGCCTGACATACATTTGTTTCCATCTTTAACGCTTCCCACCTCAACTAAAACTAAGCACGCACGCTGCCAGAGGCACAATCCCCACAATGTCATTGCAGCAAGCACGGCATCTGCTTCCAGATGGCCAGCTTCAAATTCTGTCTTTCTACTTACCAGTCTGCACTTTGGGCAAAGAAATGTATCTCCTTATGTGAGCCTTATGCCCCTCATTTGTACAAAGAGAGGAAATGCCTCATAGGGGTAAATATGCAGGCTAATAAAATGATTTGGAATGCTTGGCACACTACACCAGCCACACAGCAAATGATTAGCAAAAGTTTGCATTTCGTATTCATGCAAATTTTAGGCTTAGCAAAGGGAGAGGATTGCTGAGTCACTCTTTTCCTGCCAAAGCCTGCTTCCCTCTGCCTCTGTGCCCTCTGCGCATTTGTACGCGCTGGTCCGCAGCAAGGCAGCGCCCTTCCTCTGATCTGATGAGCCCCTTTAGTGTCCATCCTTCCTCCTGAGTAAAACACAGAAGAGAATGCTGCGATTGTCACGTGATCGTCACCAGGAAGTATTTTATTGCCCTAGAACACCACCCACTCTACCTCTTCTTGCTGTATTTGAAGCAGGGGAGAACTTTGCCCAGACCTTAGTCATTTCTTCCCATCAATTCAAGTCAATAAAGGAAGGAGAGGAGGTATGGTTGCTCCCCAGGGGCCATAGTAGGAAGACAGGAAATTCTGCATTGATATATACTTTAACTACCTAACACAACATTCAATATTACAATTAATACGGGAAGCTTCTATTTCCAAAGTTTCTATCATGATGACATCCTTGAATTAGCATCTTTAATTGCTTTTCCTTGATGAACTGCATGATAGCCAGCAGAAAGAACTTCCCACTAGGCCTTATTCACACAAACAACTACATCAATAAGCCTTTCCACTTACAACAATAATAAACTACCCTTACTTGTGTTCAACAATTTAATTAAATACAATTAACTCTAGTTTGTTTTGGCAACCTATTAATGTCACAATTGAAAATAAATAGACTCATGAAAAGATTATAATTAATAAATCCTTTACACTACTATAAAATTACTCAGATGCTCCACTTGCCAGAAATACTTAACAGCATTTGCTAAGTATGTTAATGAAGACAGTAAAAGGGAGATAATAAAGCTCCAGGAAGAACTCAGGAAGGCTTGATAATGCTTTTGACCCCTTCGGTACAAATCTGATGACTGTTGGATACAGTTATTAAGAGACTTTGAGATGTTAATTGCAAATTTATCATCATCTTAAAATATTTTTAATCTATGATTTTTGCCTATTCAGGATAGTCTCTCATGATAGCTCAAATTCCCTAGGCTTTTAGAACATGAGAAACAGACCACTGATACTTCTTTTAATATTCGTTCTCTCTGCCAAGGTTCAGAATTTTAGATATCATACAACTTTGGCATTTAGATATTTTGAAACAGGCCTTCATGTTCTTGATTGTTTTTTTTTTACTCATTTGGCTCTTTTATCTTTTTTGGCCAGCCCACCACCCAAGTAAATCACACACGGAGACCTATTATTACTTAAAAACACCCAGGCTAAGCTTGGCTTATTTCTAGTCAGCTTTTCTTAACTTAAGGTAACCATTCTACATTTTACCTCTGGGCTTTTCCTTTTCTTCTGTGTATCTTACACTCTTACTCCGTGGCTGGCTATGTACTGGGTGACTGGCCCCTGAAGTCCTCCTCCTCCTCCCTTACTCCTTCTTCCTCCTCCCAGATTTTTCCCTCTATTTATTCTCTGTCAGCCCCACCTATCCTTTCTCCTGCCTCACTGTTGATCATTCAGCTCTTTATTAGACCATCAGGTGTTTTAGACAGGCAAAGAATCACAGCTTCAGAGAGTTAAACAAATGCGGCATAAACAAAGGCAGTGCATTTTTACATTGTTAAACAAATGTTCCAGAGCATAAACCAACGCAACACACCTTAAAATAATATTCTACAACAGTTTCACATAGCCTATGCTGTCCTCAAACTTACTATGTAGGCAAGGATAACCTTGAATTTGTGATTGCCCTGTTTCCATCTCCTAAAATTTAGGAAAACAGACATGCATTTGCCATGTCCCATTTATTAAATAATGGGATAATTCAGGCGTTTGTATATATTAGACAAACACTTTATCAATGGAACCATAACCACTCTCAAAGAATTCTTGTGTGTAGTGTAAAATACATGCTAATTTGTATGTGTGCATGTGTGTGTGTTTGGGTACAGTTTTATTGTGAACATGTACATGTGAAAGCCAGAGGTCACTGTCAAAAGTCTATTCTATTATTTCTACCTTATCTTTCAAGACAAGGTCTCTCCATGAACCAAATGCTCACCAACTGTCTAACCAGTGAGCTCTGCAAACCTACCTGTCTCTGCCCTCACTGTACTGAGAGAATCACGCTCACAATCATGCCCTGCTTTTTTACATGTGTTCTAAGCATCCTGACTCTAGTCCACATCATGCTTTTATGGCAAGTGTTTTATCAAACACTTCCCAGGCTCATCTTGGGAAATTCTTAATATACAAAGGTAACATGTTATACTCAGACTAGAAAATAAAGAATACATGTGAGAGTATAACTTCCAAACACAAATGGCAGTCTGGGATGAACCCATGAACATTTAGATAGTGCTGTGTTTATCAGCATATTTATGAGTATCATCCTTTAGTAGTTGGGCTGTGTGATAAATAGGCAATAGATTTTCCTAGGAACAGCTCGATCAAAAGAAAGGGGCTCAGAGATAGAGTACAGGCTTAGCACTGGCAAATCTTTGAGCTCAGTCCCCAGTGCCTCTGAGATAATTAAAGTTAATAAAAAGGCAAGCCACACAAGGAAGCATGGATATATGATATAAGATTTCATGTGACTAGTATCTCTTTTAGTACAATTATAAAAGAGTTGGGCTATCTTCAGAAAGTAACGACAGTATTAACTTTCAGAGTACCTCTGAAGGATTATAATTAACTCAACTTCCCTTAGGTGGCATTGCACAGGCACCACCAAACTTCACTAGAGCACTTTCACGAGTAATTACATATACAGCACTAGAAATATTGACCTGTTCATATTGACTTAGAACTCATGGCTAACTATTGAATATTGTAGAAGAGAGATTAACCATTAAACTTCTATTATTTGTTGTGCTGAATACATGGATTTTATTCTCAGGAGACTCAGATATGACTATAATTAATTAAGGCCAAGTTATAAAATTTATATGTGCATCTTCATTACACAATGAAACATTAAGTGTATTGATGCCAATATTAAGTATTCCATCTACCTCCCTTTTTTCTGACATTCATATAGTTATCTAATAGGATAACAGGGTATCACATGCTGAGCACCTATTTTAGAGAAGACAACAACACACAACTTCACTATTTCCTGCTCAAGCCTAAAAGCTGGGATTTTATAAATAGGGGCTTCCCATTTGAGGGATGAAACAGGAAAAATTAGTCTCACTTATCTGTACTTAGAGCCAATAAGTATGATAATAATAATAACGGAAGCATGATGTGAACTTCTGGTTTGTTTAGTATGTTATGGTGTTCTATCCTACCCAACTCCTTGCACCAAAAATTTTTAACAGGGTGAAGTCAAGACACACAAAATAAAAGCAGCTAATTCCCAAAGATACAAGATGACACTTCACTCATAGGTACTTAACCTATTCTGGGATCTGTTCTAAGTACTGAATATGAATCAACATTTTTGATCATTTAAATCATTATTTTTATTTACTTTTTAAAATTTTATTTAATGTGTCTAGGCATTTTACCTACCTGTATATCTGTGTGCCATGTATGTACATGCAGTATGTGCAGAGGCCAAAAGAGGGCATCAATCCCTTGGAATGGGAGTTATAGATGGTTGTGAGCCTCCCTGTGGACTCAGGGAATAGAACCCAGGAAATAGTATTGACTCTTGGTCCATCGCTCCAGCTCCCAAATAATTAATTTTAAGTGAGTAATATGGCTCACATTGAAGGGACAGGTGATAAACATAAAAGAACAGTCTAGGAACAGAGAGGAGCGGGCAACCCTCAGTAGGCCTGCTTTTGGGACCGTGAACCTCGCCCAACTAGCTTCCGCGGATTCATCTGGACCCTGTCCCGGCTGCACCTGAGCTCGGCCCACCCGGGCTGAGGCCTTGGGGGAAGGACTAGTCCCCTGCTAGGGGGCCTCCTTTGTCCCACGGAGCCGAGCAGAGAGGAGCTGGCAACCCTCAGTAGGCCTGCTTTTGGGACCG
>PVIU01034045.1:0-11755 GCA_004026605.1 Ondatra zibethicus | reverse complement strand
TGTCTAGGTATACTCCTTTTATCCTCCCTGGTCTCTCCAAGACGTTTATCATGAAGGGATGCTGTGTTTTGTCAAAGGCTTTTTCAGCATCACTTGAACACCTAGGTAATCATGTAGAGATTTTGTCTCTTGTTTCTTGGTGGTGTTTTTTCTCTGAAGGCAGATTCTCCTGTAACCCACACAGTCTTTGGGAATGTGTTATAATCAGGACTTGCCTTCAAGTCCTGGTCTTCCTTTCTCCCTTCTGGCAATACAGGCATGGTGTACCTACTGGGTACGTAAAGGCACTCAGTCCTTCATGCCTGTAGACCATGTATGTGTTAATTTTTCATTCAACGAGATTCTACTTGGAGAATGAAAATCAGTCATCAAGAGTCTCCCAACAACAACAACAACAAAAGCCCAGGAACAGATGGTTTCATTTCAGAATTCTACAAGACTTTCAAAGAGGAACTAATACCAATACCCCTCAAATTATTCCACACAATAGACGCAGAGGGAACATTGCCAAGCTCTTTTTATGAGGCTACAATTACCCTGATACCCAAACCACAGAAAGACAATACTAAGAAAGAGAATTACAGACCAATCTCACTCATGAACATTGATGCAAAAATACTAAATAAAATACTAGCAAATAGAATCCAAGAACACATCAGAACCATCATCCACCATGACCAAGTTGGCTTCATCCCACAGATGAAGGGATGGTTCAACATACGAAAATCTGTCAACGTAATCCACCATATAAACAAGCTGAAAAATAAAAACCACATGATCATCTCATTAGATGCCAAAAAAGCATTGGACAAAATACAACATCCCTTCATGATAAAGGTTTTGGAGAGAGCAGAGATACAAGGAACATACCTAAACATAATTAAGGCAATATACAGCAAGTTAACAGCCAACATCAAACTAAATGGAGAGACACTCTCAGCGATTCCACTAAAATCAGGAACAAGACAAGGTTGTCCACTCTCTCCATATCTATTCAATATAGTTCTTGAGGTCCTAGCTAGAGCAATAAGACACCAAAGGGAGATCAAGGGGATACAAACTGGAAAAGAAGAAGTCAAACTCTCACTGTTTGCTGATGATATGATAATTTACATAACTGATCCTAAAAAATCTACCAAGAAACTTCTACAACGCATAAACACTGTCAGCAATGTAGCAGGATACAAGATTAACTCAAAAAATTCAGTAGCCCTCCTGTACACAGATGATAAAAGGGCTGGGGAAGAAATCAGACAACCATGACCATTCACAATAGCCACAAGTAGCATAAAATATCTCAGAGTAACTCTCACCAAACAAGTGGAAGATTTGTATGACAAGAACTTTAAATCTTTGAAGAAAGAAATTGAAGAAGACAGCAGAGTGTGGAAAGATCTCCCATGCTCTTGGATAGGCAGAATTAACATAGTACAAATGGCAATCTTACCAAAAGCAGTCTACAGATTCAACGCAATGCCCAGCAAAATTCTTCAAAGACCTCGAAAGAATAGTACTCAACTTCATATGGAAAAGCAAAAACCCCAGGATAGCCAAAACAATCCTGTACAAAAAGAACTTCTGAGGCATCACAATCCCTGACTTTGAACTCTACTACAGAGCTACAGTACTGAAAACAGCCTGGTATTAGCATAAGAACAGACAGGACGATCAATGGAACCAAATAGAAGACCCGGATATCAATCCACACATCTTCAAACACCTGATCTTTGATAAAGAAGCAAAATATATCAAATGGAAAAAAGAAAGCATATTTAACAAGTGGTGCTGGCATAACTGGATATCAACATGCAGAAAAATGAAAATAGACCCATATCTATCACCGTGCACAAAACTCAAGTCCAAATGGATCAAAGACCTCAACATAAAGCCAGCCACACTGAACCTTATAGAAGAGAAAGTGGGAAGTACACTTGAACGCATTGGCACAGGGAACCACTTCCTAAATAGAACCCAGCAGCATAGATACTGAGAGAAACAATCAAAAAATGGGACCTCCTGAAACTGAAAAGCTTCTGTAAAGCAAAGGACATGGTCAACAAGACAAAACAACAGCCTACAGAATGAGAAAAGATCTTCACTAACCCCACATTAGACAGAGGTCTGATCTACAAAATATAAAGAACTCAAGAAATTGGACACCAAAAGATCACATAATCCAATAAAAAAAATGGAGTTCAGACCTAAACAGAGAACTCTCAACAGAGGTATCTAAAGTGGCTGAAAGACACTTAAGGAAATGTTCAACATCCTTAGTTATCAGAAAATGCAAATCAAAACACCTCTGCGCTTCCATCTTACACCTGTAAGAATGGCCAAGATCAAAAACACTGATGACACCTTATGCTGGAGAGTATGTGGGGTAAAGGGAACACTCCTCCATCCTGGTGGGAGTGAAAACTGGTACAACCCCTTTGCATATCAATATGGTGATTTCTCAGAAAATTAGTTCACAACTTACATAGGACCCAAAATTACCACTTTTGGGTATATATCCAAAGGATGCTCAATCGTGCCACAAGGATATGTGCTCAACCATGTTCATAGCAACTTTGTTTATCATAGCCAGAACCTGGAAACAACCTAAATGCCCCTCGACCGAAGAATGGATAATAAAATGTTCTACATTTACACAATGGAGTACTACACAGCAGAAAAAAATAACGACAGCGTGAAATTTACAGGAAAATGGATGGAACTAGAAAACATCATATTGAGTGAGGTAACCCAGACACAGAAAGACAATTATCACATGTACTCACTCATAGGTGGTTTTTAAACATAAAGCAAAGAAAACCAGCCTACAAACCACAATCCCACAGAACTTAGACAACAATGCGGAAACTAAGAGAGACTTACATAGATATAGTCTACATGGGAAGTAGAAAGTAGAAAAAGACAAGATCTCCTGAGTAAATTGGGAGCATGGGGACCTTGATGGAGGATTGAAAGCGGGAGGGGAGAGGCAGAGAGGGGAGCAAAGATAAATGTAGAGCTCAATAAAATAAAATAAAGATAAAATTTTAAAAATCAGTGAATAAAAATATTAAAAAATAACCAAAATCCAAGCATGTTGGCCCACAGTTGTAATCCTAGCATGTAGGAGGCTAATTAAAACCTCTGCGTATCACAGGAGTGTGTGAGCTACAGAGTGATACTTTGCCATAGCAAAACAACAAAATCCAAAGGATAAGGGGCAGAGTGAGCCATGCTTATCATCAAAGCTGTTTTGTGGTGGGTTCTGCTACTAATCGTTAATTTCATCCTCTATAGGTCATCATCACTACAAAGAAAGTTCAAGGCCAATTAATGGTACATAAGGCCCCACCTTATAAAAAGTATTGTGAAGCAGTGGTGGGACACACCTTTAATCCTAGCACTTGGGAGGCAGGAACAGTCATATCTGTGAGTTACAGCACAGCCTGGTCTACAGAGTGAGTTTCAGCACAACCAGGCTTTCTCAGAGAAAACCTTTCTCGGAAGAAAAAAAGAATGGTGAAAATGGTATCAATAAAAAGAAAAAAGATGACCAAATGGTAAAACTCAAGACAAAATTGATTACATTTTCTAGAACAGGAGTGCTCTGTTGTCTCTCTGGCTTATAGCAAGAACAATTTCAGGACCAGAGTCTTCCCAGATGCCAAAGAAGCAGAAAAATCTTTCCACATAGCACACAAGGTTTCCAGAAAGGAAGCAGAATAAATATCCAGTTATGGCAGAATATCATAATGAGATACTCAGTAGCCGCCCAAGGTTGTGCTAAAGGCACACTCAATGGACCTGGACCTTTAATATCAGTATTTGTGAGTTAGGGGAATCAAAAGTTCATGATCATCCTCAGTCCTACAGTGATCTTCAGACCAGCCTGAACTACAGAAACCCCATGTCAAAATCTACCCTCTCAGAGAATACAAAACTTGGGGAGAAATTTTGGGGGAAACAGATTTTAAGATTGGTTTTCTGGAACAGTCTCAGCTGGTAAAGGATTTACCACCCAATCTATGAACCTAACTTTTATTTTCAGGACACCCATGATAGGAGGAAAATGGCAACATCCACATCCTCTGCCATCCACATGTGGACCATATAATGTGTTTGTCCACAATACATGCTCAAAATGAAACCATGTGAACACACCCACTGATTCCTCTATGTAACCTGTCCATCCTGGAATTGTTCTGTAGACCAGGCTGTCTTAAACACTCACAGAGATACACACACCTGTGCCTCCCAAGTTTTTGGATTAAAGGTGTTTTTCACCAAAGCCTATATGCTTGTTTTTAAAATGTATTTATTTTAATACAATGTTTTGAGTAAATATATTTTATACTGTTTTATATTTCACTTGGCATTGGGGATTTATCCCATGATTTCCCACAAAACTGGAAAAGTGCTCTCTCACTGAGCCTCACCAAGCCCTGCTTGGTTGAATTTGCAATAATCTGATATTGTAGTTAATGTTAATCCCCTGTAGATATCAGGAAAATTCCCTGGGAGTTGGTCCAGTAAACTGAGGTCTTTGCTCACAAACTTCCAGAACAGGTCAAAGATCACACCCAGCTTTCCATATCACCGCAGGTGGAAGTGGATAAATGCCTGGGAAAGCAGCTGAGGGGTTTCAGGTGTGGACTAAAAGCAGTCCATTCCCTCATAAAAATCCATCAGCAGCAGTGGACTGAGCACTCCTTCTGTGCAGGGCACTGTGAACAGACAAGGCACTGTCAGGCCTGCACTGTGTACATTTGTTTAGAGGCAACCTTGCACCTGGGAAAGTGAGACTCTAGATGTCCCGAGTAGTAGAGCTGGGTGATGGTGGTATCATGTCTGAAAGATTCACAGCCAGTAAATTCTAAGGCTGAACTATCTCTTCCCACTAAGGAAGAAGTGATCAAGCTGGGTGTCGTGGGCCATACTTTTATCCCAGCACACAGGAGGCAGACCCAGGGAGATCTCTGTGATGGGGAGGCCAACCTGGTCTATATAGTGAGATACAGGACAGCCAGGGCTATGTAGGGAAATCCTGTGTCAAAAAAGGAAGGGAAACAAAGGAGCCTGGCATGGTGACATACACATTTAATCCCAGCACTCCAGAGGCAGAGGCAGGCAAATTTCTGGGTCTGAGGTCAACCTGGTCTTCAGAGATGACTGGTCTTCGGGACTGCTAGAAGAGCCAGTGCCACAAAGAGAAACCTTGTCTAAAAGAGAAAGAAATGGGGGGGTGAGTGACAGCAATGGGAATGAAGAGGAGGGCATCTGGGCAGCTGGAGTTGAGGCTCATTTACTGAGAAGGTCACCGGGCACTAGAGGACAAATTTCACCTGGCCTTGAACCCTAAGAGGAGAGAAGAACTAAGAGGATGTGACAAAGGATGTGTTAGTATTTCAGGTCCCAAGAAAACCAGCACTGGGTGTATCTGCCCAATTATGAAAGACATTCTCAACTATGCCAAGCCTCCTGAAAGACTCTAAATGCATTTCTGAGGCCTCTCAGCTCTAAATGCATTTCTGAGGCCTCTCAGTATTACATACCTCTCTCCTGGAGACGTGACAGTCATCCACACACGAATGATGGAAACTTTCCACCATCTCCCTGAGTCTTTGTAAATGTTCTATTGAATAGGGGCAAGATAACCCTTAGGTGTTGACTCAGTGCCTGGTGTTTTGATTCAGTCCCTGGGAAAGGGGCAAAGTGACCCACAGAGACTCCCTCTTACCTCCCTTGATACACAACCATTCTCCTACTCTGGCACAAACCAATCACTGCTAGTAGCCCTTTGAATAAGCCAATCGAATTAGTTGGAAAACAACCCTCGGGCTCCCCCCTCGTTTCTATGGCTTTTTGCTTTAAAAGATGGTCTCTAACAGCTATCAGGGTCTTTCTGGCTTCTCGAATGCTGAAAGACCCTGTCGCGACAGAATTAATAAAATCCTCATGCTTTTGCATCGACTGTGGTGTCTGGATGGTGTCTTGAAGCAGCTCTTCCCTAGAGCTTGGACTCCTAGTCCAACACTACATAGGGTGGGGCTATAGACTGAGTGAGGCTACATGGCACGAGGTTCTGCTGGAGGTGATGCAAATAAGAGTGGAGGACCTAGGCAGGTCCTGGATGGAGAAGGCATTTAAGGCCAGTTCCTTGGAATGGAGTTTCAAGTACCAGCAGGGATCCTGACAAGATGGAAGAGCCTGCAGATACCCAGGGTAAGTGGGCCACTAATGAAGGCTCTTGTGTAGATGACAGTGGGATGGCTGTACCATTTTGTGATCCCAATAGAGATGAATAAGTGTTCCTTTCCCATCACATCTTCACCAGCATGTGCTGTTCGGGTTATATTTCTCTCAGTTATTCTGATTAAGATAATATCTGAAAGTAATTTTACTTTGCATTGATCTGATGGATAAAGATGTTGAAGGGTTTTGTTTTTTTTTTAATTTATTTGTGTGCTTTTTGAGGCCAGGTCACTGTATAGGGTCCTGACTGTCCTGGAGATCTATGTGTAGACCAGGCTGTATAGGTCCTCTCTGATATCCTCTTGCCTCTGCCTCTTGAGTGCTGGGATTGAAGACATGTACTATCACATCCATCCTGTTGAACGTGTTCATTATATTTTTTTGTTTTGAGATAGAAATTCTCAGTGTAGTCCTGGCTGTCTATAACTCTCGTTGTGTAACAGGCTGGCCTCCAACTCTTCCTGCCTCTGCCTGCCTTACTGGTGATGGGATTAAAGGTGTGTGTGTGTCTCCACGCCCTGATATAGTTGCTTATTCTTGCAGTTCATTTAAAAATTCTTTGTATAGTTAAATATTACCCATCTGCCAGATCTCATTGTGTGACAAAACTTTCTCTTGTGAAACAGAATACACATATTTACTCACCCCCAAAAGTAAACTGATGAATGAACAAAACACAGATACGACCAAAGTCCAGTTTGATGAACCATGAGTTTTAAGGGGGTGATTTACAGATTGTTAAACACGGGGTATAACAACTGTAGTCTACTGTAGGCTCCATCTTCATGTAAGGAGTAGTTGGTTTCAAAGCAGTTCATTGGTGCATGTGTCTGTGCATGTATTTGTTTGAATATTTTTTCCTTTTCAGGAAAAGTTATCTGAGGCCAGGCAAGTTTAAGTGCTGTAGTAAATTAAAGGCAGATCTTAAACTCCCAATCAGCCTTTCTCCACCTCCCAGGCAATGAGGGCCTACTCTACCAACCTGCTATGTGGAGTCAGTACATGGACCTAACTTCTGTCATATTTCAAAGATCTGGCAATTAACTGCTAAGACCTCCAAATGGAGCAACATAGGGAAGAGTCAGCCAGTGATGCCTACAGGCCATGTATGTTTCATGTGTATATTCCCAATGAGAACCTATGAAAAAATTCAAAATAAGTCAATGAAAGATACAAAAGCCACACAGTTCTAGCTCTCTGACCAATGTCTGTAATCACAGTACAAAGGTGGTCATCATCAAGACCTCTGCACATCCCAGGCCAGTGTGGGCTACAGAGTGACACTGTGCCTCCACAAAACAAAATACAAGAGGGGTGTGGTTGCCACCCACTGGGCACTGTGGGCTCCATCCTCAGAACCATATCCATTCTGGGAATTGCTGACAATCTCTAACCCCAGCTCTTCAAAGTCTTCATAAGCTATAGAGTAAGTTCAAGGCCAGTTTAGGATGCATAAGACTCTAACTAAAATAAAGGGAGTTCTGAAAACGTTATCAATAGAGATATCATTGGTCACATCTTCTATGATCACAACAGTAGTAGTTGTAGGACTAGTGAATTCCAGAATGTCAAACAAGTAGAATAAAATGGCCAGAAGGGAAATAGTATAAATATCAAATAATGACAGATTGTTTCCATGAGGTCTTCAGTAGTATCTATTGTGGGTGGTAAAGGCACTCTCAAGGGATATGGATCTTAATCTCAGCATGTGTGAGGTAAGGGGATCAGAAGCTCATGGTCCTCCTTAGTCACACAATGAGTTTGAGACCAGCCTGGGCTACAGAAACCTGATTTCCACCTCTACTATTCCTGGAGACATAGCCCTTAGAATCAAGAGCTCTGAAGCTTGTGAGATGGCACAGCCAAAGCCCTTGTCACCAAGCCTGAGAACCTGAGTTTTATTTCCATGGTCCATAGTTGGAATAGGAAAGCATACATGTTATCTTATGACTTCCACTAATGTATTCTAGCATGTTCTTGACCAAATATATCGACAAAAATAAATAAAGCCAGTCAGTGGTGGCGTATGCCTTTAATGCCTTCCCAGCACTTGGGAAGCAGAGGCAGGCAGATCTCTGTGAGTTCTTGGCCAGCTTGGTCTACAAGAGGTAGTTTCCAGAACAGGCTCCAAAGCTACAGAGAAACCTGCTCTGGGAGCACATTCTGCTCCTTCAGTCTATAGCCTTTAAGATTCCAGCCCACTTGGGCGTTGTCTTTTATAGTTTAAAAAGCAGTGGGAGGACTGGGAGGAGGGGAGGGAGTGGGAATTTGGATTGGTATTTTTTTTAACTAATAAAAAAAAGGAAAAAAAATAACAATCATAAAATAAAGAATTTCTTGTTGAAAAAAAAAAGCAGTGGGAACCGTGCGCCTGTTCTCGCTCTCTTGCTTCCAGCTTCTGTTCTGGCTGCTAGACTCTGTTTCCTGTTTGCGCTCAGAGGACTGTTGTTTAGGATGGTTATCTGTACATTTTTCCCCTTAAATAAATAACCCTTTTTATAATCAATGATTCTGAACTGGTGTGGGATTGTTTTACAACATCAGAACCCCTGTCTCAAAAAAAAAAGCAAAAAAAAAAAAAAACACAACAAAACTGTAATAAAAATTGTTCAATATATTTTCCATTTTTTCTTCTTTATTACCCAGTATTGTGGGTTGGGCAAGTGTTCTACCAAGGAGCCTGTCCTGGCCCAGCTTTGTGAAATCTGCATATATATCAAATAAGACTCACAGGACTTGGCCAGTAGACTGAGGTCTTTCCTGACACAAGTTATAAGAATTATTAATAAGTCAGTGGGAATTTCTGCATTCCTGCAACCAGGGGTGGCTGGACCCTGGGAAGCAAACTGAGAGTTTCTTAGTACTGATTAAACACCGTTCAGTTTCTCACAAAAAGGACACCATCACTGTCTTCTGAATACTCGTTTATCCTTGGGACAAATTGCAAATGGAAACCAAGCCACCATCTGGCCTATGCCTTGAGGCCTCTGTAAAGGAGCGTGGGGGTAACTCTAGTTAGCTGGGACCTCCAGGGACCTTGGATCCTGGAGTGACTTTCTAGATGTTCTAGGAAGGAGGAGCTGCATGGTTGCATTTTTGCTGAAAGATGTGACAGTCAGGGCAGGCCTTTCTCCAAAAGAAGGGGTGAGCAAACTGAATGTAAAAATGAGGCAGAGACAGTTGGATCTCTATGATTTGCAGGCCATCTTAATCTCAAGTGCATTATAGGATCACAAGGGCTATGTAGAGAAAGCCCACTCAGTTAAACAAAGTGAAAGAAAGAGAGAGAGGGGAAAGAGATAAAGGAAGAAATAAAGAAAGAGTACCATCAGTGAAAAGGGTGATGGAATACTCTGGTCATTAGACTGTGTATAGGTCCCTTTCCTGAATGGACAGTAGCCAGTGAAGACCAAATTTCTTCTGGGCTGGAGTCCCAATTGGGTAGGAGAACCAAGAAAGTTGGCCCAAAGCTGTGTTTTTAATAACTCCCCAGAAAACCATTATTAAGTATATCTGTTCAATAAAGAAAGATGTATTCAGTGGGTCATTGCGGGAGGCTGCAGACTGAGTGAGGCCACATGGTGGTGGGATCTGCTGGGTGTGAAGGAATAAAATGCGGAGAGGCTGGGAGAGACCTGGGTGAAGAAGACATTTAAGATCAGATTCTTGGAGTAGAGCTTCAAACACTACGAGGGAACTGGGCAAGATGAGAAAGCCTGCTGACATCCATGTTGAGGTAGTCACAAATGCTCCCGTGTAGATGGTGAGTGTTAAGTGGGGATACTATGGTCTTTCCTGTCCCAGGTTCACATCAGTTCTTGGTGGGAGACAGAAGGCAGCAGGGGAAGAAGAGAGGCGCTGGGGCCTGTAAACTCTGTATGAAGTTCCTCCCCACGGCTAGCTTCCCTGGGCTCACAGTTTTGTGTTAACACAGAAGATATTTGTATGTCTATTCCAATGTTGAGAACCCTCAGAGGCAGAGAAACATAGAGGCAGGTTGGACAGAAAGGATGAGTCCCCCACCCCATGTGATCCCTACTGCTAAGGAAGTCTGGAGCAAATGTTGGGAAGACTTGATGGTTAAGACCTGGGGGGTGTGGAGCTTTTCTGATCATTTTCCCACAAAATCCAGGTTATCCGGTACAGGCCCATACTCTAGCAGGATCACATCACAGCATGCTCTCATATCCACCAGTGCCCAGAGAGCCTCCAATAGATACAGAATACCCAAGAAACATAGGCCCTAGATTTCTCCAAGGTTCCCCCTTGCATCCAAACTCTCAAATGTCTTCATTTGCACTCAGAGAGTCCAGTTTCCAAATGCCTCAGGAACCTGCAGAAAACTTATGTCTCCAAATGTCTCAAAGTCAACTAGTACCCCAGGAAATTCCAATGCAATCAAGCCTCCAAAATTATCCAGTCCTTATGAACAAACTATGTCACCAAATATCTCAAAATCCCCTAGTTCCTGCTGGAACCCCAAAGCAATCATGTCACCAATGTCACCCAGTCCCCACCAGCAAACTAAGTCAGCATATATCCCAAAATCCACTACTTCCTACAAAAACTCCAATGCAATTAAGCCTCCCAATGCATCCAGGCCCTATGAACAAACTAAATCACCAAATATTTCAAAGTTTCCTAGTTACTACAGGAACTCAAGAGCAATCTTGTCTCCAAAGGCATCAAATCCCTGCTGTCCATCAAAATATCCAAATACCTCAAAGTCCCCTAGTTGCAGAAGTGACCTCAACACAATCAAGTCTCCAGTGGCAACAAGACCCTGGAAGTTATCTAGGTTCCTATATCTCCACAGGACCATCCATGAAAACAAGCCCCTGTAAGTATCCAGGCCCCTAATGTACTCATGTCTCCTACCACCAGAGACTCACCCAATCAACCCAAGTCCCCAGTTATCCTCATGTTCTTCAAGGAGTTCTGGGTTTGAGGATTCCCTAGACTCTCTGGAGCCCTCAGATACGTTCAGCTTTCAGGAAGTTCCCACCTATTCTCCAGAAAGGCAGAAGAAGATACTCATTGTGTATTCCAAGCAACAAAAGCTCTGCTGAAAGAATATTTTGATGAGTGCAAATCCCAAGCTGAGAGCAATGCATGGAGCTGGCACAAAGGATTGGCATGACGGAGTGCCAGATCCAGGTCTGATTCTCTGTTTTCCTTTCTCCCTCAGCTTCAATACCATTCCCCATCAGGCACCTACATTCCTACCAGATCCCTCACATCTGGTGCTTCTACAATGCTTGCTTGGGTCAGGTTGGGTAAATTTTGCAATTTGGACACATGTATATCCAGGACTAGACCTGGCATTCTGCCTTAACCTGGGTACCATCATGAAACCACAGTATCACCCTGCAGGTTCGGTTCCAAGGGACCTAGACACCAGGGTTCCTAGATATATCTGGATCTTCTAGCTGAAGCCTCCCTCATTCTTTAGTGTCAGGTCATGCCCATCCCACCTTCCTACCTCCCTTTTTACATCTAGATGCTCATA
>PVIU01034044.1:0-11764 GCA_004026605.1 Ondatra zibethicus | reverse complement strand
TAAAAAATGGAGTACAGACGTAAACAGAGAACTCTCAACAGAGGAATCTAAAATGGCTGAAAGACACTTAAGGAAATGTTCAACATCCTTAGTCATCAGAGAAATGCAAATCAAAACAACCCTGAGATTTCATCTTACACCTGTAAGAATGGCCAAGATCAAAAACACTGATGACAACTTATGCTGGAGAGGCTGTGCAGAAAAGGGAACACTTCTGCATTGCTGGTGGGAATGCAAGCTGGTACAACCCCTTTGGATGTCAGTGTGGCAATTTCTCAGAAAATTAGAAAACAACCTTCCTCAAGACCTAGTAAAACCACTTTTGGGTATATATCGTGCCACAAGGACATGTGCTCAACTATGTTCATAGCAGCTTTGTTTGTCATAGCCAGAACCTGGAAACAACCTAAATGCCCCTCGATCGAAGAATGGATAAGGAAAATGTGGTACATTTACACAATGGAGTACTACACAGCAGAAAAAAATAATGACAGCTTGAATTTTGCAGGAAAATGGATGGAACTAGAAAACGTTATTTTGAGTGAGGTAACCCAGACACAGAAAGACAATTATCACATGTACTCATTCATAGGTGGGTTTTAAACATAAAGCAAAGAAAGCCAGCCTACAAACCACAATCCCAGAGAACCTAGACAATAATGAGGACACTAAGAGAGACTTACATAGATCTAATCTACACGGGAAGTAGAAAGTATAAAAAGACAAGATCTCCTGAGTAAACTGGGAGCATGGGGACCTTTGGGGAGGATTGAAGGGGGGAGGAGAGAGGCAGGGAGCAGAGCAGAGAAAAATGTAAAGCTCAATAAAAATAAAAAAATTATTTATTATCAAAAAAAGAATAATACTTCAGAGACTGAGACAAAAGATCTTGTGATACCAGTTACAAAGCCTATCTCAAAATCCAGTAAAAGCATGCCGAGTATTGACAACAGAGAAAAATAGCTAACTAAAACCGTCTTTTGCCTATTACCTGATGATATAACATGGAAATAAGCTTAACATAAAATAAAGCAGAAATGAAATGCTAGAATAAAAACTTAAAAATATCATTCAGGAGGAAACAGAAAAGTGTCATAATTTTGAACTGGAGTAACATTCCTGAAATACGAATATAGTCTTCTGAAAAAATACAGATGAAGTTTGGAGCAGAGATTAACATTCTAAGCAGAGGAAGGTGTGCTCACAGCAGAGAACTTTCTACATGTTACTAGGCATTAGAGTAGTGTGAGAACAGGAAAGGGCTCTATTTTGTCTCTAAGCAGCAGAGAACATGATTTGAAGTACCAAGGCATACCATGTTTTAGTCCTACAGTATGATTGCTTACTTGTTTTTTTATTTTTATTTTTGAGACAGGGTCTCATGTAACACAGGTTGACCCATATATAGTAGCCCAGAGTAACCTTGAACTCCTTGATCTCCTGTTTCTACCCTCTAAGTGCTAGGATTATAAGCATATTCCACCAAGACCAGCCTACAATCTACTATTTAAACCTTGTCTTAAAGTCTGCAGATTTGAAAATTCATGGTAGTTGAAAGATTATTAAAATGTTAATAGGAATGGTAATCCCAGCATTTGGAAGGGGAGACAGGAGGCTTGTCACAGGTTTGGGGGTCAACCTGGGCTATATTGTGATTGTCAGTCAAATCTACATAGCACAATCCTGTCTAAAATCAAATTAAAACAATGACAAAAAAAACCAGATGAAATACACATATCCAATTTTGCCCACCCTAAAACTCCCAATAAACCCAACTTAAATGAATTTTTAAGTAACATATCAATAAAAACAAGGCTAGACATGGTAACACACACCTGAAATTCTGGCTCTGGGAGGCAAAGGAAGGAGGAACTGAACTTCAAAGTCATCATCAGCTACACAATGAATTCTAGGCCAGCTTGGGTTAAGTGAGACCCAGTCTCCACAAAAAAAAAAGGCAATGGGTGGATCCAAAAAATAAGAATACTTGAGAACCAACCTAAGAGGCTCAACATCTAAATAAAATAAGTTCTAGAAATAAGAAATAACAAATCACCTGGTCCTCCTACGGGCTAAAGATTTATTTTGTAGAAGTGTATGTGCACATGAAGGTCAGAGGTCAACAGCAGAATTCTTCCTCTATTGCTCTTCCCCTCATTTTGTGCAACAGGTTCTCTGAGTGGACTCCAGGGATCCCACTGTCTTCACCCACCCAGGGCTAGGGTTACAGAGCTATACCACGCCACCTTACACAGGTGCTGGGGATCCAAACTCAGGTCCTCATGTTTGTACAACAAGTACTTTATCAACTGAACTATTTCCTCAGCCTCCAATTTTATTTTAACAAAGGCAGCATTGTACAGTTCTTTAGAGTGAACATGCAAATTAAACATGTCCTGTTAGTAAAATTGCTTCACATTGACATGACCATATAAATAAGGAAAACAGGAATCTAGGAGATGCTTTGGTCAGTCAAGTATTTGACATGCAAGCATGGGCACCAGAGTTTGAAACCCCAGCACCTGTGCAAAGCATAAAAGCATACACCTGAGCAGGGTGGTGGTGGCACACACCTTTTGTGGGATATATGTACACTGTGAAGGTGTATTGCTATGACTGGTGTAACAAAAAGCTGAACGGCCAACAGCTAGGTAGGAGGTATAGGCGGGACAACTACAGAGAGAGGACTCTGGGAAGAAGAAAAGTGGGGTCACCAGCCAGACACAGAGACACAGAGATTGAAGGAGCAAGATGGAAGAGAGGTAAAATGCCACGTGGCAGAACATAGATTTTAAAATATGGGTTAATATAAGCTATGAGCTAGTTGAGACAAGCCTAAGCTAAAGGCCAAACCTTCATAATTAATAATAAATCTCTGGGTCATTATTTGCAGCCTGGAAGTCCCAATGAAAAAGTATTGCTGCACACACCTTTAATCCCAGAGGTAGAGGCAGTCGGATCTCTGTGATTTGAAGGCCAGCCTGGTCTACGGAGTGACTTCTAGGATGGCCAGGGCAAAACAGTGAAAACATATCTTGAAAAACCAAAAACAACAACAACAAAAGGACACACTTATAATCCCTGCACTGGGAAGGTAAAAATACATGCCTCTGCAGGCAGACCTATACAAACGTATTGCAAGAGAAAAAGTACACAGAATAATGAAAAGAAAACAATGAGAAGTAGAAAACAAGCATTAATCAATCAGGATACTGTTATGTGTAGGGAAAGCATCACTAAGATTTACTTACCATTTCATATGCTACTTCCTCAGGTGTATCTGTTTCTAAATTGAAACAGAATTCAATAGCTTCATTGTCTTTATGTTTGCCTTTTAATTTTTTAGGATCTTCAACCCAGAGTCTTAGGGCCAGGGATGAATTTGAACAATCATCTTCCTCTGCTAACTCCACCCTCAGTCCAGTATCCTCAGCAAAGAATGCATGGTTTAGTAGGTCCTTGATAGATAACCTAATAAATAAAATATACATCTCATTATCAATTCTTCCAGTCATAAGCAAAATATGGTCCTTTAAACAGTAAAAGTTAATTGCATCCAAGTGAGACTCTTACTTTATTTACATTTTCTATTAAACCATTTATTATTTGTTTTGATATAAAAACTACATCTTATAATCAAGTTATTACTAGGGATACAAGAAATGTCAACTTGCATGCACATAGAATGATCTTAATTAAGAATTAATAACCAATAACATCTTAATTGATATCAAAGTCTAACTCATATAAAAGTATGTCTAAGAGAGAGAATTGTTACATAGATTTATTAGCTTGCCTAAAGCCACTGGACTAAGCCACTCAGACTAAAGCAACAGATTTTCAACAAAGGAAAGAACATTTCCCAAATATATTAAATATAAGGTAAACTGAACATTCAAATTCTTACAAATAAGACTACTTCAATAACAATTACCTACTCAGAAGTTGTATGTAATGGCCCATTCCTATATCACAGTATTTGCCAGCCTGTGTTATATAGTGAGTTCCAGGACAGCTTGGGATACAGAATGAGACTCTGTTTCAAAAAACTTTTTTTTTTTAAAAAAAGGACAATTATTTAATATGTACTTCATTTTTTAGAAGAATGTCATAGGTGAGGCCAATGTGGTTCAATTTGTTTTTAATTTGAGACAGTGTCTTGCTGTGTGGCTTTGCCTGACTTGGAACTTGCTATTTAGATCAGGCTGGCCTTGAACACACACAGAAATCAGCCTGCCTTAGCATCTCAAGTGCTAGGATTAAAGGGGTGTGCTACCATGTCCTTTTTCCCCTTTCCATACATACATACATACACCATATGTATATAATACATACATACATATGTATACACACACACACACACACACACACACACACACACACACACACACACACACACACACACACACACACAGTCTCACTATATATAGCTCAAGCTAGCCACCAAATCTTAATTCTTCTGTCATGGCCTCCTGTGTGCTAGCGGATTACAAGAATGCACAAGCATACTCAGCTCCAATGGTTTTCTTGAAGTTCTGAACTCTGATTTTAGGCAATACTATAAACATAAAGGACATAACCCTAGTTTAATACCAGAGACTGACCATCTCTAAAGAGAAGAAAGAGGATATGGCTTCAAAGGATTCTTTTTTTTCCCAAAGGATTCTTTTGTAAGCCTGAGCAAGTAATTTTTCCTTCACAAGCTTATATATGCACATTAAAATTAATCTGTCTATATCTATTATGTCTAAGTAGAGAGCCAGCGCTGTAAAAGACATACGGATAATGTGGTGCTTTGAATAGCAATGGACCCCATTGATTAATGTGTTTGAATGCTTGGTCATATAGAATAGCATTATAAGAAGGCATGGCCTTGTTGGAGTAGGTATGGCTTTGTTGGAGGACATGTGTCACTGGTGGTGGGCTTTGTGGTCTAAAATGCTCAACCCAAGCCTACTGTGACTGCCTCTTTCTTTTGCCTAAAAATCCAGATCTCTCAGCTACCTTTCCAGGACCATGTCTGCCTGCACACCACCATGTTTTCACCATGATGATAATGGACTAAATCTCTGAACTGTAAGTCAGCCCCAATTAAATGTTTCCTTTATAAGAGTTGCCATGATCATGGTGTCTCTTCACAGCAACAGAACCCCTAAGACAGGTGATAGAAGGAAAACTCCAACCTAAACAGGTGAGCTACATCCAAGAAAACAGAGGAAATGAATAATCCCAGACCACACACACACAAGCCCAAAACCAACCAGGAATTAACAAACACTGCTCATTGATATTTCTCAACACCAAGGGTCTCAGTTCTCCAATAAAAAAGTCACAGACTTCCAGAATGGATGGAAAAAAACAGGATCCATCCTTGTGCTGCATCCAAAAGCAATTGGACCTAAAAAGCAAACTGGTGTAGCCATTTTCATATCTGACAAAATAGGCTTCAAACCAAAACTAATCATAAGAGATAGGGAAGGATACTATATACTCAAAGAAAAAATCCATCAAGGGGACACTGCAATTTTTAACATTTATAAACCCAACAAGGGTACACACTTTTGTAAAAGACACACTACTACAGCTTAAATCACACATTGACCCTCTCACAGTGATAGTGGGGTACTTCAATACCCCACTCTCGCCAATGAACAGGCCATCCATACAAAAAATAAGCAGAGAAATGCTGGAGCAACTGTTATTATAAACCGAATGGACCTAACAGTCATCTATAGAACATTCCATCTAAACGCAAAAGAATATACCTTTTCAGCACCTCATAGAACATTTTTTAAAAGTGACAATATACTTGAACATTCAAGTCTCAACAGATACAAGAAAATTAAAATAATACTTTGCATCCTATAGTACCATGGATTAAAGCTGGATATCAGCAACAGAAACAACAGAAAGCTAATAATGGGGAGGCAGAGTAGAAGATTTAGGTAAAATAAAAGAAAGAATACGAATAATTAAAAAGAAAACAGGAAAGGAAGATGTGGGAAATGTGGGGCACTATGAGAATACCAAACCTTTGAATTATAAGCATAGACAACAGCAAAGCACCTCAAGTGAATGTCATAGACCAGATTTTCAACAAGATCATAGAAAAGTTCCCCAAATGAAGGAAAGACACACCCATTCAGACATAATGAGAACACAGAACACCAAACAGATAAAACCAAAAAGGAATATCCCCACAGTATATCACAGGTAAAACACTAATTATACATAACAAAGATAGTATACTTAAAGCTGCACTAGACAACTGGAAACCGATCAGAATGACAATTTCTCAATGGAACCTCTGAAAACGAGAAGAGCCTAGAGCAATGCCCTCCAACTCCTAAAAATCTATCATTGGTCTTTTTTTTTAAAAAAAAAAATATGGAATGCTAGCCGGGCGGTGGTAGCGCATGCCTTTAATCCCAGCACTCGGGAAGCAGAGGCAGGCGGATTTCTGTGAGTTCGAGGCCAGCCTGGTCTACAAGAGCTAGTTCCAGAATAGGCTCTAAAGCTACAGAGAAACCCTGTCTTGAAAAAACAAAAAAATATATGGAATTCTTCACAAATTTGCGTGTCATCTTTGGACAGAAGCCATGCTAATCTTCTCTATATTGTTCCAATTTTAGTATATGTGCTGCTGAAACAAGCACCATCATTGGTCTTTATACCAAGCAAAACTCTCTGCCATAATTGAAGGGAAATAAAAACTGTCCATGATATGAACAGTCTAAAAACATTTACAATCAATAAACCAAACCACAGGAAGCAATATTTCCATCTAAAAATATGAGAATGAGTATAGCCAGGAGACTGTACAAAGAAATACAAAGCCATAATTACTAAAACACAAAGTACCACTGAGAACACAAATAATAACATCAAAAACAATACAATGACCAGAAGCTTGCATAGCACTTATCCTTATACCTACAGATAAGTGTAGTTTTTACCTCTCATCAAGGAAACTTCCTTTGCAACAGATGGAGAACACTACAGAAAACACAAACAATCAAAATGCAGAATTGTGGAGCCCAGTCCCAACTGATACATATATAATACAACACTCACACGTAAAGCTCAAGAATCATTACAAGCCAGGTGGCGGTAGCGCACGCCTTTAATCCCAGCACTCTGGAGGCAGGAGGAGGATCTCTGTGAGTTCAAGGCCAGCCTGGTCAACAAGAGCTAGTTCCAGGACAGGCTCCAAAGCTACAGAGAAACCCTGTCTCGAAAAACCAAAAAGAATCATTATAAAAAAAGGGGGGAGGAAAGATTTTAAGAGCCAGAAGAACAGAAAATGTGCTGAGATTGTGTCTCCCAGAAATGAGAGAAAAGCAACACCCATGAAGTCTCTCAGCAACATGGCTGGTTAAATATAACCTGAAAAAAAATAAAACCTGGTTAACATGGAAGGGGAAAAGGTTATAAGGCCTCAACTCTAGACAAAGAACTATAGGCAACTAAGAAATGCTGAGAGTGAGAGAAATAGTCAGACCCAGGGCCCATCACCCCAATCTGTTATTCAGTGGTCGATCCTAAAAACATGAACATACAAGTAACATTATACAGACTGAGCAGGCTGTAGTGATGTATTTAGAACTCTTGCAAGGCCAGCCTGGTCTACAAAGTGAGTTCTAGGACAGGCTCCAAAGCTACACAGGGAAACCCTGTCTCAAAAAAATGAAAAAAAAAGAAAAGAAAAAAAGAAATGGTTCAGCAGTAATGGACATTTGCTACTCTTCTAGAGGACCCAGGTTTGGTTTCCAGTACCCACATTGAGTAGCTCACAATTGCACGTGACTCCAGACACAGGGAATCTGACACCTTTCTGGCCTTTGCACACACTTTCATGCACATGGTGCATATGTATATACACCCAGACACACAAACACAAACACATAAAATAATTTTTTTAAAAAAACTCAAGAGGGAGCTACCAATTTAAGACAGTAATTATACAAAGCTCAAAATAAAAGGAAGTGAAAGCCAATACTAAAGCAGTTCTCTATACAAAAATACAAATTTTGATACAAATAAATATAGAATACTTCTTGAACAAAAATATCCATTACTCTTACTATTATTATTGGCACAAAGATATAAAACCAAATGTAATCAATCTGCTTACTCTCAACTACTTAAGCAATTTGTTACGTGTTTTACATCACCTCACTATTAAACTGTCATAATACAAATGTCAGTTCAAATTCAGCACATAATAGCAACATCTAACGTGTCAAATGGCATGCTATGATATACATACATTACAGTATCCATGATAAAAATGCATCCATCATTTATGTAATTTTGTTATAATTCCACCCACCTTTCAGATTTGTTTTGTCGAATACATCCTTCAATTATTTCTTTTACTTCAGGGTCTGTGACTTTATTGAAGCTGGCTGGTTTTATGCCCTGGGAGAAGAAAATGGTTTCTTGTTACAAATTAAACAATTAAAAGCACAAATCAATATGGTAAATATTAAACTTTATTTTCTCATAAAAATCCAATTATTCAATGAGATTATTACACACATATATTTAATTTCAAAAATTTTACACAAGACTTCACTATATAGCACTGACTACTTTAGAACTCTCTGTCAGTTTCTCAACCCGTGTGTCATGACCCCTGGAGGCTTTGAATACCCTTTCCCAGGGGTTGTATTACAGATATTTACACTATAATTCATAACAGTAGCAAAATTACAGTTATGAAGTAGCAACAAAATGATTGAGGGTCACCACAACATGAGGAGCTGTATTAAAGGCTTGAAGGATTAGAAAGGTTGAGAACCACTGTTCTATGTAGACCAGGCTGGCAACAAACTCAGAAATTTGCCTGCCTCTGCCTCCCAAGTGCTGAGAATATAGGCTTGTGCCACCATACCCAGACAAATTTAACTTTTTAAAATTACATTTTATTTACTGGTGGGGGAGGGAGTATCTAGCATGCGTGTGGAAGTCAGAGAATAACTTGCAGGAGTAGATAATCGCCTTCCACCATGTATTTTCCAGGAATTGAACTCAGGTTGTCAGGCTTAATAGAAAGTGCCTTTACCAGCTGCATCATCTCACCAGCCCAAGTTTAACTTTTTAAAAAGGATTTTATCACAGCTCCATAAATAACTGAAAATTGTGAATAATCTACACTAATAACTGAGGTAAACTTAAAATTACATATACAAACATATAGAAACTATAAATACTACTGTACTTAATAGTATTGGGAATGATCACAATTTAATATGAAATAATAGGGGGAAAAGCAGGATGCCCCCACACATACATACATACATACATACATACATACATATATATATATATATATATACATACACATTATAATCCTAATTAGGAAAACATAATAGGGACTAGAGAGATGGCTCAGTGTTTATGAGCAATTCCTGCTCTTTTAGAGAACCCAAATTCCAAGCCCAGAACCCATACTGAGGGGATAATTCCAGCTCCAGGGGACCTGATATCAACTTCTGGCCTCCAAGGGTATTCATAAGCATGTATGCAAGTACACATTCACAAACACATACATAATTTTAAAAAATAAAATTCAATAATGGACTTGCAAGATGCCTCAGCAGGTTAAAGGTGCTTTCCACCACACCTGATGATCTGACTTCAACCTCTGAAAAACCACGTAAAGGTAGAAGGAAGAGAACTGAACTCCCACATGTTGGTATCTGGTCCCCACAGTCACCATGTGGCACATATGCACGCACACACACGCACAAAATAAAATGTAAGTGGGAGGGAAGCAGTGAAAAGGCTTGATCTGAGTTCCAGCCTCCATCCCACAGCATGTCAGGAGAGAACTGACTCCTAAGAGTTGTCTTTTAGCTTCCATACTTAAGAATATGACTGTGAGAACTTGTGCGTGCATGCGCGCACGCACGCGCGCGCGCACACACACACACACACACACAAAATAATGAATGAAATACATTTTAAAAATTAAAATGGAAAAAAGGTTTTAAAAAAGCAAATATAGTAACTATTTTTGATTCAGAGAAAAGTAGCGGTTTGTCTGCTTGTTTCCTTTGAGGCAGGATTTCATTTATATGCCAAGTTTCAAGATTCTGTTTCAAATTGCCAAATACCTGGGACCACAGATATTACTACCAGGCCAGGCAAAATGAATATGGTTTTAAAAACCTTTGAAGCCCAGCATAATGGCCTATGTCTGCAATTACACTACCAGAGAGGTGAAGGCAGAAGGATCAGAAGTTCAAGGTCACCTTTAGCTACTTACTGAGACCCAATCACAGAAAACATAACTTAAAAATAAAGGCTTCTCTATTTATAGTATTCTGAATTTAATATAGTTCAAAGTCTTCTAAAATGGATAGAAGCCATAAACAAACAGTATGTTTGAGTGTACACAGATACAAAAGTATAAGATAAAGTCTGGAAATATAAAGGAGAAAAGTCAGAATAACTATTCTGACTAAAGAGAAAAAGGAACAAGGAACTTCAGAAATTCACAAAGGTGATAATAAAATACTTGAAAGGTGGAGAGGGAAAGTTGGGAAACACAGAAAAGAAGCCAAATTCATCACAATTCCAGGAGGGCTGCTCTCTGGAAGGGAGAAGCAGCTGAGGATGCCTCCAAAAGGTAAGCCAGGAGGCCCTGGAGAAAAGACACTGGCAGTCCTACTCTTAGAGTAAGTCCACAGCACTGCTAAGTCTCAAAACCAGTTGAGGGGAGACAGTGGATGAGAAAATGGTGAAGACTCCCATTCCTGTCACTCTGTCTCGGAGAGCAAGGGTTGGCATCATCTTGCAGGGGAAAACAGTTACTAGAAACTGAGCTGAACTGAGGACTCCAAAATGAAGAAAACCTGAAGACAAAAAGCCTCAATTTAACTTACCGCAGCCACAGGGCAAGAGACAGTCCTGGAAAACTGGAAGGTCATGACCAACAAGCCAAAGAACCAATAAGCCACTTCTGCAGGTGGCAGAAGGTTTGGCTAAGAGAAATGCATAAGGGAAAGTAACCCTGCTCTCAGTTGAAGTGGCAGACCTCATCAACTGAGAATAACACTAGAGTCTGATAGCCCTGAGCCTTAGGTCAGAAGGCAGATCAACCTCTGCATCCATCTATCTGCTATTCTCTTCTATAGAGCTAAACACCTCAGAGCCTCCAGCAGAGTACTTGAAATCCATGGCCTCATCCATCCAAAATGATGATTACTATTTAAAAGATTTGGAAAGTATGAAGACATGTCTTCCAGCTGTCCAGATCTTGACAGCTAGACATTAGAAACAGAATATATAAAATACATGAACTGCAAAAGGTAAATACTATCAAAAGAAACCTTTAAATCAATAGACTGACTAATGATCTGCATAGAGAATTCCTAAAAGTGGAAAGACAGTGGCTGAAGAGATGGCTCTGTTGTTAAGAGCACTTGCTGCTCTCCAGAGGGCATGGGTTCAATTCCTATCATCTACATGTGGCTTACAGTCATCTGTAACACCAGTTCCAGGGGAGCTGACGCTCTCATCTCACCTCTGCAGATACCTGGTATGTATATAGTACAGATACAGTACAGACAGGCAAAACACTCAGACATATAAAATAAGTCTCAAAAAATTAAAGTGGCCAATAAATATTTAAAATAAAAATGTTCAGCATTTTCACTGCTCAGAAATACAAACTAAAACTGCTTCAAGATTCCATCTTACCTTAGCCAGAATGGCTATCAAGAAAACATGAAAGGGGTTAGAGAGATGAGTCAGA
>PVIU01034043.1:0-11772 GCA_004026605.1 Ondatra zibethicus | reverse complement strand
GGAAGCCCAAGGCCCTCCCCTCTCCATCCCGGCCTAGGAAGGTGTACATCCATATAGACTAGATTCCCAAAAAGCTAATATAAGCAGAAGAGATAGGTCCCAGTGCCATTATCATTGGCTTCTCAGTCAGCCCCCATTGACAGCCACATTCAGAGATTCCGGTTTGATCATATGCTCATTCAGTCCTGGTCTAGCTGGATTTGGTGAGCTCCCATTAGATCAGGCATACTGTCTCCGTTGGTGGACCAGCCTCTCCCGGTCCTGACTTCCTAGCTCATCTTCTCCCACCTTCTGCTCTTCGACTGGACCTTGGGAGCTTAGTCCATTGCTCTGGTGTGAATGTGGGTCTCTGTCTCTATCTCCATCCATCGGACGAAATTTCTATGGTGATGATCAAGATATTCATCAATGTGACTATGGGATAAGGCTAGATCAGGCACCTTCTCCTCTGCTACCCAAGTACCTAGCTGGGGACATCCCCATGAACACCTGAGATCCCCTCTAGAGCCAAGAATCTTGACAATCCTAAAATGACTCCCTTAATGTAGATATCTTATTCTCTTCTCCAATATCCACCCTTCCTCCATCTCCACCGTCCCACTCCCCCAAACTCTACCCAGTCCATCCCTTCTCCCTTCTCCCTCCCTCTCTCCCTTTGGCCCACCCCCCCCACCATACCTCCACCCCTATCCCCATTCCCGTGCCTCCACCTTTTGCCCGGCGATCTTGTTTGCTTCCAATTTCCAGGAGTATCTATATGTGTTTTTCTTAGTGTCCCCCTTGCTATTTGGCTTCTCTAGGCTTGTGAGCTATAAGCTTAATGTTCCTTGTTTATGGCTAGCGTCCACTAATGAGTGAGTACATATCATAATCATCTTTTTGGATTTGGGTTATCTCACTAAGGATAGTGTTTTCTATTTCCACCCATTTGCATGCAAATTTAAGGATGTCATTGTTTTTTACAGCTGAGTAGTAGTCTAATGTGTATACATTCCACACTTTCTTGATCCATTCCTCCATCGAGGGGCACCTAGGTTGTTTCCAGGTTCTGGCTATTACAAATAATGCTGCTATGAACATAGTTACACAAATGCTTTTGTAGTATGATTGGGCATCTCTTGGGTATATTTCCAAGAGTGGTATTGCTGGATCCTGAGGTAGGTTGATTCCCAATTTCCTGAGAAACCACCACACTGATTTCCAAAGTGGTTGCACAAGTTTGCATTCCCACCAGCAATGGATGAGGATGAGTGTTCCCCTTACTCCACATCCTCTCCAGCATAGGCTATCATTGGTGTTTTTGATTTTAGCCATTCTGACCAGTGTAAGATGGTATCTCAAAAGCCCAGGATAGCCAAAACAATCCTATACAATAAAGGAACTTCCAGAGGCATTACCATTCCTGAATTCAAACTCTATTACAGAGCTACAGAAATGAAAACAGCTTGGTATTGGCATAAAAACAGAGACATTGATCAATGGAATCGAATTGAAGACCCGGATATTAATGCACAATCCTATGAACACCTCATCTTTGACAAAGAAGGTAAAAGTATACAATGGAAGAATGAAAGCATCTTTAACAAATGGTGCTGGCATAACTGGATGTCAACCTGTAAGAGAATGAAAATAGATCCTTACCCATCTCCATGCACAAAACTGAAATCAAATGGATTAAAGACCTCAATATAAATTCGACCACACTTAGCCTGATAGAAGAGAAAGTGGGAAGTAGCCTGCAATACATGGACACAGGAGACCACTTCCTATGTAAAACCCCAGTGTCACAGACAATAAGAGCAACATGAATAAATGTGGCCTCCTGAAACTGAGAAGCTTCTGTAAAGCAAAGGACACTGTCATTAAGACAAAAAGGCATCCTACCATATGGGAGAAGATCTTCACTAACCCCACATCGGGCAAAGGTCTGATCTCCAAAATATACAAAGAACTCAAGAAACTAGACATTAAAATGCTAAATTATCCAATTAAAAAATGGGGTAATATTCTGAACAGAGAATTCTCAACAGAAGAAGTTTGAATGGCCAAAAGATACTTAAGGTCATGTTCAACTTCCTTAGTGATCAGGGAAATGCAAATCATAGGTGGTTTTTAAGCATAAGGCAAAGAAAGCCAGCCTACAAACCACAATCCCAGAGAACCTAGACAACAATCCCGACACTAAGAGAAACTGTAAAAAGACAAGATCTCCTGAGTAAATTGGGAGCATGGGGACCTTGGGGGAGGACTGAAGTAAGGATTGTAGAGGCAGGGAGGGGAGCAGAGAAAATCTTTAGAGCTCAATATATATCATGGAAAAAAAAAAGAAATTGTGAACATTCTTAGCCATGAGGAAAATGCAAATTAAAACAACTCTGGGGTCTCATCTTATACCTGTCAGAATTGCGGATATCAAAAATCCCAATGTAGCTTATGCTGAAGAGGACTTGGAGTACAGGAACTCTCCTTTATTGCGAGTGGGAGTGTACACTTGCACAGCCACTTTTGAAGTCAGTAAGGCAGTTTCCCAGAAAATTGGGAATCAATCTCCCTCAAGATTCAACACTCTTTTGCGCATATACCCAAAGGATGCACAGTCATACCAAAAGGACATTTGCTGAACTATGTTTATGGGAGAATTATTTGTAATAGTCAGAAACAATATAGATGCCCCTCAACCTAATAATGATGAGCAAAATGTGGTACATTTACAAAGTGGAATACTAGTTAGCAGTTAAAAACAAAGGCAACTTGAAATTTGCAGACAAATGGATAGAAGTAGAAAAAAAATCCAGAGTGAGGTAACCCAGGCCCAGAATGACAGCCATGATATTTATTCACTCATAAGTGCATATTAGAAATAAAGCAAATGATAACCAGTCTACAGTCCATAACCCCAGAGAAGCAAAGAAACAAGGAGGATTCTACAAGAGAAATGCAAGGATCCTCTTGTGAAAGGGCAATAGACAAGAAATCCTGAATAAATTGGTAGTATGGGAAGGGAGGAGGGAGTAAGTGGAGTGGGGAGGGGAGGAAAGGAGTGGGGAAGAGAACATGAGGGATGTGGAAGGTCAAGTTGGGGGAAGGATAGAGAGAAAAAGCAGGGAAAGAGATACCATGATAGAGGGAGCTATTATGGGGTAAATGAGAAACCTGGCACTAGAGTAATTTTAGGGAATCCACGAGGAAGACCTCAGGTAAGAATCTAGGCAGTAGTAGAGAGGGTGCCTTAACTACCCTTTCCCTGTAAGCAGATTGATAACTATTGTAATCGTCATCATAGCTAAGTACTAGGCAAGCTCCCAGAGTCCAGTTCAAAGAGGGAGGAGTGATAATACGAATAAAGGGGTCAAGATCATGAAGACGAAACCCACAGAAACAAGTGACCAGAGCTTAGGAAAGCTCACTGACTCTGGACTGACAGCTGGGGAACCTGCATCAGATAGAAAAAGGTCCACCCAATGTGGGTGACAACCATGTGACTTGGGTAGTTTGTAGGGCTACTGGCTGTGAAACCATATTCATCCCTAGTGCATGAACTGGCTTTTTGCAATCAATTCCTCATGGTTAGATACTTTGCTCAGCCTAGATACAGGGAGTAGGGCTTTGGTCCTTCCTCATGTAATGTGATTGACTTTGTTGACTCTCCATGGGAGGCCTCATCTTCTTTGAGGAATGAATGGAGTGTGAGTGGGGGGGAGGAGGGTAGAGCAGGAGGAAGGAAAGGAGAGGTAATGGGATTGGTATGTAAAATAAAAAAAGATTGTTTTACAAAATAAAATAAAGTTAAAACGTACTTTTAAAAAAGTTCCCTGATTCCACTAGTATTGTTTAACATTCTAAACCAATGCAAAAACATGAGACCTCAAATCTAATTTATAATTAAAAGATTTCCACAGGAGATAATTTAATGACTAGTACAGTAATCCTAGTTAGTAACCCAAGCCTGAGAAAATCTTAATCCCTCAGGGGAACCTGGGATCTTTTTGATAAATGATCATATTCTCAAATTGACTTCTACAATATTTATATTTACACTTACAGAACTGGATTTATTTAAATATTGGTCACAGAAGATCCTGTTTACACCGGGAAAGTAGCAAACGCAGAGATACATAATTGGTCAAAGTTCTGAGAATCAGAAACTACATACTCAGCCTTAAGAACCATGTACATTAAGCTCCCTCTAACCATTACAGGTTAAGGAACATCATGTTTTAAGAGACAGAAATAATGAAAGAAGCAGAGGAATGTTGTGGAACGCTATCTTCTCAGCCTGACTTGACACTGATATTGGATATATCAACTGTGATCACCTGCCCAGGACCTAGACAAGATGAAGTTGACTAAAACACCCTTCATAGGTTGGGAGTAATATCTCCAGGCCTCACCTCTCTCCAAGGAACTATTGGCATTGGCTTAGTTGCTGGGGTAGAGGAATCATTCTATATGAAGAAACCCTAATAGGTTTCCCATGCTTCTATGGATAATTCCATGCCCATGTACAAATGGGTAACCATACTGGACTTAGTGAGTGATCACACAGTCACATATGCACACCACACACACACACACACACACACACACACACACACACACACACACACACACACACAAAGAGTCATGAAGTTGGGAGGGTTCCTATTACACTGTACATAGGGAGAGACAGAAGGGGAATATGGGGAGAGGAAACAATCATATTCCATTGCATATACCTATTAAAATTTCAAATATAAGAAAGAACTTAAAAATGAAATTGAAAATAAGATCCCATACTGATGTGCATAACAGGACCAATTGAACAAATATAGCTTAAAAATTAATTTGTATATTAAGACATTAATTACCTAGATTATATAGTATAAAATGTTCTTTGACCAAAGTTGTTATATTAAGGTGAGTCTAGAAAGTCCTTTTTTATAGTACTGCAATGACCACTGTGTCTTTGTCCATTTCAATTTCATGATGTGATGCTTTCCTTAACTTTATACTGTCTTTCTTACCAGTGTAATGTCTCTTGTTTTCTTGGTTTGTTCAGGATTACTTTAATTATGTATAACTTGTTTCTCATACACTTTAGATTTTCTTTTTCTGTGGAGGAAGACATTTAGATTTATGAGAGTTCATACTGAACCTGAGGATCACTTTAGATTATGTTGATGTTTTTAGAATATCAATTCTACCAGTCTAAGATGTGGTAATTTTCCATTTGCTTGTAGTATTTTCAAATTTGTTCATTAGTATTTTATATATTTCATCAGATAAAACTTCCATTTGCTTGATTAAATCTATAGAAAAGACATTTTTAGTACAATTGTAAATGGTGTTATTTACCTAATTTATTTTTCAGACAGTTTGTTCTTAGAATATAGAAATGTTACTCACAGTAGCTCTATGCTTGCTTAACACACCAAAGCAAAGTTTGATGGTGTCATTAATATATTTTATATAAAGACTCATGTTGTCTGGAAAAGAGAAAAACTTTTCTTGATTGTTTTCTGTTCAGGAATAACTCTTGTCTAATTCTTAAGGTTAGAAATCTCAACACTATGTTGATTACAATATGTAACTAAGTATCTTTATAATATAACTGCTTTTACATGAAAAGTCAGCAACTCTTAATTACTGACTGTGTTGGTTTGGCATTTATGGCTATATTCTGGTAGGAAAAATTTGTTTTATAGCCCAATTGTGAGAAGCTTTTAAATTAAAGAACTTTGAATTCTACGGTGCTAATTTTCTACACTTATGGAGATGATGGTCTGATTTTAATTCATATTATTAATGATGAACCACTTTTTATTTGATGGAATATTTGGAATCAAATTTCAACTCAGAGATAAATTACTTTGATTATGGTAAAATATAATGTTTATACTCCCTAAAACACAGGATTATTGAAAATGAGTTACAAATAAGTTTGGTAGAATTTATAACTGAACTAGCTTTGTATAATTTCTCTTTATGAGAGTATTCATTAATAACTAAATAAGCTAAGAGGTTTATCAGTATTTAGATTACATTTTTATCGAGTGTATCTTGAAAGTATCATTTAATTATTTAAACAAAGTCATTAAATTTGTGAGTACAAAGTAGTTTAATATATCATCATTATTCTTCTAATGTTGATCAGACTAAAGTAGAAAAACTTCCCCTGTCTTCTTTTCAGATATTGCAAATTTTTCCATTAATTTAACATATATTCATTTGTAGCAACTTGCATGATTTGTGACCTTGTTTTTCTTTGTTAAAATTATATAAACTAAAAATCATTCAGTTTTCTTTATAAAGTTATAGAAAGTAACATTACTTTTGCCTCTATATCCAAGGCTGGTATTATTTTTCATAAAAAGTTTCCTTTTATGCTATATATTTAATCTCATAAAATTATTCTGTATTTTTTCCTTTTTATGCTTATAATATCTTAAGAGTCTTATAGTGAGGTCTCATTCATCAATTTAACATTGAATATATAGGTCAATGACTTCATCAGTCTTCTTTATTTTTTTATTTATTTATTTTATTTTATTTTTTATTTTTTATATTTATATTTTTCATTCAAAAATTTACATTTCCTCCCCCTCTCCCAGTCCCCTCCCACTACCCCACTACCCCTCCTCCCTCTCCCTGCTTCCTTAAGAGGGGGCATGGTACCCTGCCCTGTGGGAAGCCCAAGGCCCTCCCCCTCCATCCTGGCCTAGGAAGGTGTGCATCCATATAGACTAGGATCCCAAAAAGCCAATACATGCAGAAGAGATAGATCCATCAGTCTTCTTGATTTGAGTTTTCTCTGTTTTCATTTGATTTCTTCCCTCTGTATTTATTATTCTGCATTTAATTCTTCATAGAGCTTTCTTCTTTATTCTTTTTGCTTCAGATAATTTGGTACAATTCCAGGTCAGAAATCAGAACTTTAACCAATTTAATACATGATATCATACTCTTTTCTCTATAATTATTGTTTTATTTACATTAAATAAGCTTTACTATTAAAAGTTAAAAGGTTAAAGTTTTGCTTTTTTATTTCACTTAGGCAAAAATACTCTAACTTGTCTTCAACATTATCTTAAAATTACTGCTTATATTCAATATATTTCAATATCTTAGTCATTGATTTATATTTAATTTTACACAAAGAATATCATGTTAATTTTACTAAAATACATTTTCTCAGAGTGGAGTATATTTTAATGAGTGTTCTATTTACACTTGAAAACAGTAGAGGGTTTTAATGTTTTCCGATGAATAATTGTGTCTTAAGTCATGTGCTTTGATGGAAGAACAAAGAAGATTTTGTTTGCTTTTTCCACCTAAAAGTATGATGCTAACTCTCTGTGTTAAATACACACCCACGCACATGCACCCACGTACACACACACACACACACACACACACATAATATATTTATATATATAATTTTAAGGATTTACCATAGACCATTAGGCATTTGATGATGAAGTAGTGTGCTTTGTCCAGAGTGTTCTCTCAGCCTATTTCGTTGGATTCTGCTCTATACAGAAGACCAGCTGAGATCTTCCGACACACTGACTGAACAACTACTGAATTCTTGGATTTTTGGTTGTAGACAGCCATGAATGGGCTAGGTGGACTACAATCTGTAAGTCTTTCTTATATATCCCCTCTCTATGTATAGAAAGGCATTCATTCCATAAGTTCCTTTACTCTAGAGAACTGACTAATACAGAATATAAGGCAACTAGTGTAGCATACCAACTTTATTTTATAATTTTTAACTACATTCATAATCGTTATCATGATACTCACAGATATGTAGCTCTTACTCTCATCACAGAAGCTTTTGTTTTCAACAGATAGGGACCATTGTAGAAAGACAAAATCAATATGTAACTGGATTGTGGAATTTCTAGCTGCAATTGCTACATGTATGACAAAATTGCTATGTCTAAGTCTCAGGGAATATAATAACTAAGTGGGTGGAACGATTATAAGAGTCAAAGGCTCAGGGTTTGTATTGTAAGATAGTTTGTTCTATTTAAAATAGTGAAGCTGTACCTAGGAAATCTAAATAAAATGGTTGCCCAACAAGAACTTTAAAATAGCAATACCAGTTTACACAGAACAGAAAGTCTTATTTTTACCATACCTACAGTACCACTTAATATTTATTTGTTATAGCAAAATTTTAAAACTGTCTACTTTAATAACATGATTGTCATACCAATAATGATATTCCCCCTATAATAATATTCCTTCCTTTTCTAGATTTTGATAATCAACATTCCATCCTTTGCTTCTATGAATTTATTTTAAATATCCTATATAATTATAATCATTCAGTATTTATCCTTGAAGAACTTTATTTAATTTAGTAAAAATGTCTTTTTGTTCACCCATGTGATGTAGATGTTACAAATGACAGTATTTCTGACTTTCCGGACACTGAATAACATTCTTATGCTTTTCATTTGATGTTTTAACAACAGACTAGTATAAATCTGACTATCATTAAACTTGCTATGCTGTTAAGGCTTAATTAATATTCCTGATCCTCTTTCTAACCGCTATTGTTGGTGTGCAAAGCTACACTTGTTTATTACCAGATTTTCTATGTCATTTTATATTATCACAGACGTTTGAGCTGTATACATCTCTTGACTATTACCATTATTTTAAAGCTATGATGTGTATGGAGGTTAGGTTTCTAATATCTTAATTTCTTCTGTTTTGGAAATACTATGCAAAATTGGATTTATCAGTCATGTTTGATTACTGAAGAAATCCCATATGGTTTTCTGTGAATGCTCTATTTCCACCATCTCTGGTTTTTTGAAATGTTTTGTCACAAATTCTGAATGTCAAGTAGAATCTTAATGATTTTATTCCAACTCATAGCACAGAAGATTCTGTTTCACCATATCTCCAACATCACTCATTATATCTTATATTTAAATAATGACTATTCTGGACTAAAGAGATGACTCCACCATTAAAGGACAGACTCACAATAAAAATAATGGCGATCCTTATGGGCAAGGTGGGACTGCTCCATCTCAGCTGACTTGCTTTCAAATTTTGGGGCTACTTGGTGAATGTTTATTTTTTTAATACACTTAGTTGACTTTTGTCTTTTGTCTATCAGTTTTGGAGAAAATGTTTGTTCCAGTATTATGCTGATTTTAAAATAAGATTACGTGCCTTAAAATGAGAAATGTTCCAGTTAAACTAAATTTGCAATTTCAGTACTGCCATGTATCTCTAAAAGAACTCTGGAAACATGCAGCTGCAATCGCTTTTTGACAATAGAATTGTTCTACATTATGAATGATATACAGCAGAATTCATGAAATGCATTATTTTTCTAAAGAGCCTAGTTTCTGCCAATAATAGAAGCAGGGTTTACTGAGAGGTAAAACATATTTCTTGAAAATTGTCCTTATATATAGGGTAGAAAAGTATCTTAGTAAAACATCATGATTCACTGAATACAATAATTACATGACTTCAAATGACATGCCAGCATTAAAAATACTACTTAGAAATGAACAATTTTCATTTTATCACATTGTCATGCTAGGCTTTTCTTGTAAATTAGGGGATGTCAGGTAGTAACTGCTGAATTTGCAGATGTGAAGAAAATGTATAAATATGAGGCAACTCTTTTATAAATCTGAATAAATGTGTAAGACATTACAATTTCTGTGTAAAATTGAATGAGATTTTCTACCCATTACTGTTTCATTACCCTGCTGAAATGCTATTTTATTAATATTATGTATTGCCATTTTGTTTCTTATCATAAATGTGGATGTCAAATAAAATATAAAGGATGAAAAACCAAGAACAAGTACAAATCAGTTCTTAACACAGTTTTTTTTATCATTATTGGGCATTTAATAAACTGTATAATTAATAAACTAATACAATTAGAGTTCCTTTCTTAGTCATATTGCTTTTATTGAATGTCCAAATCTTTGTTTCTGTTCTATTAAATGTTGCTTTAATTAGGAATGTGATGTTACAGCTCCTCATTTTGTTTTTAAACAGTAATTCTGTATGAGTGCAAAGATAAGCAAAAAACTAAAGTAGTCTTTTCCGCAGTATCTTAATATATAATCATATTTCATTTCATATTTCTCATTCTTTTGTTGCAAGAGGTAGGGACCACTTGTTCATCCTGGCTGCTTAGCCCCGAAATAATCACACAGAAATCATGTTAATTAAAACACTGCTTGGCCCATTAGTTTTATCTTCTTATTTGCTAACTCTTACATCTTAATTTAACCTATTTTATTAATCTGTATATCACCACGGTGTCGTGGACTGCTAGCAAAGTTTCAGCACGTCTATCTCCAGCTGTGGCTCCATGGTGACCCTCCAACTCTGCCCTTCTTCCTTCCAGCATTCAGCCTAGCTTTCCCTGCCTACCTAAGCTCTGCCTTGCTATAGGTCCAAAGCAGTGTCTTTATTCATTAATGGCAATTACAGCACACACAGGGGACTCACACATCATTCTGTGATCCAATTTTATCCTCATTTTTTAAGAAAAATAATAAAATAATTTGCTCCAAAAATTGGATTAGTTATTTGAGTCCCTACTAACTTTAAAGTTATGCTTAGATATAGGATGAGCTGGGATTTGAGCCTACATTCTATATATACAAACTTCTTACTCTTTATTAATTGTTTACATAACATTTGAAAGAAGTTTACATTCCATGAAGTAAGTTAAGAAGTCTGAAGAAATGCACTTAAATAAATTATATTAAGAATTCAGTAAACCATGGAAAATGTATGAATTTAATAGACTTTTAAGTTAATATTTAAGAATTACGAGTTTCTGAGAAGACTCATGTTTTTATTACTAAAACACATGTTGTTTGAGGTTTTAGAAGAGTGACAATTTTCTCAAATAATCTTCCTATACTCTTGTTTTTCAATTTCTCTTCATGATACAAATACATTGTATTTTTGGAATACATTTTCATTTTACATCCATGTGTTGGTTAATAAAATCAATGCAGATTCCTTTCGTTGATATTGTAAACAGAGTAAACAATGGGCATGGATGTGTAAGCACCCTTCTGGGAAGATACTGCAGTGGCTACTGTGTTCAGTTTAAATACTTTCCAATCACCTGGGAGGCAATTGGGTTAACAGAGTTGGAAATACACCCCTCCCCCAATAGTGGGTGACAGAGTTTTCTGACTGAGATCCTTGACTAAGAGAAGAAAGGAAACGGAACAGCTATTAGCATTCATTCATCTCAGCATATTGAATGGGGACACAAGGTGACAAGCTGCTTAAAGGTTCTACTTCCACTTCCTCACCATGATGGTATGTACCCTTGAAGTATTAGCCAGAATAAATCTTTTCTCTCTGAACTTGTTTTTAACAGAATATTTTAACACAGCAATAAGGAAAAAAACAAAATAAAATATAACAAACATCTAAGAAACAGTCTTTTAGGTATATCGAGAGGAGTGGCATAACTGGGTCATACAATAATTAAGTGCTCAATTGTGTTTTAGAAATTTTTACATTGATTTCTACAGTGACATTTATGCTCCTACCAACTGTGGAACAAGCTTCCTCTTTCTGAATATCCTAACGAATGTTTTTGTCATTTGTTTTCGTGATATTTGTCTTTTGGTCTGGGGTGAAATAGAAATTCAAAGCACTTTCAATTTGCTTTTCCCTGACAGCTGAGGGAAAAGTGTGTGTGTGTGTGTGTGTGTGTGTGTGTGTGTGTGTGTTTTCTTCTCAGAACTGTCTGATCATTCTCCTAGATTG
>PVIU01034042.1:0-11738 GCA_004026605.1 Ondatra zibethicus | reverse complement strand
CCCCAAGGTGCAGGTGAAGAGCAGAAGGTGGGAGAAGATGAGTTAGGAAGTTAGGACCGTGAGGGGCTGGTCCACCTACTGAGACAGTGTGCCTGAACTAATGGGAGCGCACCAATCTACCTGGACTGGGACTGAATGAGCATATGATCAAACCAGACTCTCTGAATGTGGCGGCGAAAGTTGGCAGATGGAGAACCCACAAACAATGACACCAGGACCTATCTCTTCTGCATGTATTAAAATGGTAAGTCTTAAGGTCATTATTAGTCTTCAAAGGGAACATATTTCACATAAGACTTTACTGGAATGGATCTAAAACATTCTAATTACCAAGCAATTGAGCTCAGAGATTGTTATGATGCTACGACAACTTTTGCTTCCAGTAGTAGGTTATTGGTAAAAAAAAAAAAAGTCTTAATTCATTTACATAGAGATTTATGTGCTATTTCAACATTCTCATTTTGTCAGAATCTTCTTAGGAACCAGTGGGCAACTTCCCTTCATTTCCTTGGCTCTTATATTCCCACTTAACGATCTTGTCCTTTTCTTTCTCAACAGAATACAGTATTCCTCATTTGCAAACAAACATTCCTGTGGCATTCAGTTTAAACTACTCTTCTACTTGGTACAGTGGATGATTCACTGACTAGTGATTTACAAGAAATCAGATACTCTATTTCTTTGCTTGATGCTCAGGATCAATATGAAAAGAGGCAGGCACCTACTTTACTATTGCCTCCACCATTTTGCCAATACTCAGCCACCGGGCAGAGATAGATTGTAATACATATGATTTCCAATGGGAAATTTATTTTATATTTCCAGAAGGAATAAAGTGATTTGTTAAATGATTACTCCATTGCATTATTTTCTATAGTTCTCTGTTTAAATCATTACTCACTTATGTTAGTTGTATTATTATTAAGAGTATTAGTAATTGGGCTATGCATTTCGAATACATGTGTTATTTTAAATAATGCATTTTAAAAAAATAAAATACTCTTCCTACTTCCACATATGCCTTTGTGTGCTTAATTTAATTTTAATAAATAAAAATCAGTTTTATTTAATTTTTAGTTTTTGTTTCAATAAATAAGTTTCATATTTAGTTTATTCTCAGGAAACTTTCCTTCAAATTTAGAGTTTCATTTGTGTCTCTGTTTTTTCCCATTGATGTTGCTTTTCTACTATTTAAAACCACATTCGCTTTAAATATTACTACTCTTAAACCTCCATGATACCAATATTCATGCCACACCTACATGTAACTAGCCTTTAAGAAATAAAAAGTTTAATTCAAAAACTAGTTAAAAAAATCCCTAAAACGTCATGCAGTCACACTTATATTTTCTTCAATAAAGTGAATTTACTTACATCATTAAAATTATGTGCAATACAGAAAAGTAGTTCTGTAATGAAATAAAACTGAGGAACTGTATCTTTAAGTCCAACACATGAGATAATATAAACATAAAAATTTTTTGCTTTTCATAAATTCCTGAACTTACATGGAGTTTGAGATTCTTAGTATCACACACATGGCCTGGGTGATATTATGTAGATTAAAAATGATTTTTTCAACATCCATACAGCTCTGAAATTTGTGAGTGTAACCAGCAGGAAACCATGAGAAATAGTGGGGTGGGAGAGATGAAAGAGAATATCAAATGAATGCTCATATTTTAAGAATAAAGGTTGCTTTTTTGTGTGTGGCATTCACACATAAAAGTCAGATTTCTACTGACAAGGCAATGAAAAACAGCAAGATATTTAAAACTGGGGTAATGAAAGCACATCTTCAATGAGTATATACTATTTTTAACAAATACATAAGTGTTGACAACATATATTCAAAATCCTGTATTTAAATCATCAACTGTTCTAAAACTAACTTTAGAAATTACACCACTAGTAAGAAAGTCCAAGTAAAGTTAAGACTGGAAGTTAACTAAGCACAGTAGTTCTCTCAATATATTCATATTATGGGTATATATTTCAAGGGGATGCCAAGACAACTGTTACATTTAAAGTATTTCTCAAATGCTTATAAGTGGAAGAGTTATACAGATTAATTAGGTGATCAGTAAAGTTGTATAGCAGAGGGGATTTCATTTGCTGAACAATTTTCAGGAGTAATTGAATCTGCAGCTGATGTTGTAGTTACATAGTTATGAACACCCCTACATCAATCATTTCATGATATTTTCACCATTTAGGAGCATAATAGTTGGCCCAGAAAATTTAAACAAATCTAGAAGATGGCATATACTAGAATTGTGGTTTGGAATTGAAGAGAGTAACTTTATTTTAAATGGAAATATGAGAAAAACTAATATTGAATAGAATTTGTAATTCTATACTGTAATACAGTATCAAACTCCTTTGGAAGATAGAAAGGCAATAAAGGTTCATATCTGTAATGAGGTGATTCTAGGACATGCACAATTGGTAATTTATTATGGACTAAGGAAGATGAAGGTTTTGTGGGTTTAGAGCTCATACAATAAATCTCTCATTTATATAATGAAAAAGAATTTGTAAACACAAAATTAGGTCCATTTCAATAGAAATAATCTTGTTAATTAGATGTCTAGAAGCTTAAGATTCATTAACTCTATAGAAAATCCACTACTAAATTTATAATGTGAATATTAACTATTTTCATGAGTATAACAGTTTGCTTTAATTTATTTACCAAAATCATCAATTAATATCTATTGTTACAACTATTGAAGATGGAAGATTCTTGTAATAAAATACCATAAAATTTATTTTATTTAGTTAGTATCTGTAGCATTCCTTTTCTTTTATCCACGTGATTTTAAAGTCATATTGTGAACACACGTGCTACTTATGAGCTTTGGTTTTAAAGTATTTTTACAGATGACCTAATTTCTTGTAAAAATGGTAAAGAAACAAATATTGTTTGATAATCAACACGAAGACAAGGGATGGTGTTTGTACCTTTCTGTGGTCTGATCACAGCCTTTTAGTCTATTTTCTGGTGCTTCAGATCTAGGAAAGCAGTATTTACATGTGATTAGATTCAAGCTTTTTTATAAGTTGCTGTTCTTTTCATTGCCTGATCTGCAAGCTTTGTGACTGAATCAAGACAGAGAAATATATTTCTCTCAAAATCAATTTTTATTTATCTCTTGGTGAAAATCTTACCCTAATTTTATAACCTCATTATTTAACTAAATTTATATTTTCTACAAACTATAAAACCCTTCCTCAGTGGGAACCTAGCAGAGAATTCATTGAAACTTTAATGATCACTAGGGAAACAATTAGCTAAGAAAATTTTCATTATTAGTCTTAAGGGAAAACCAAATTAATCATTGATTCCTTTTTAGTACACTTCTTAAAGACCCTTGTTATAGACAGGGTTGGGTTTCTATTACTGACACTCCTTGCAAAAGCCCTAAAGTTCTTCATTAAGTGTGAGCCTCCTGATCCTGGGGTTTTCAGGTAGTTATATTCATATTTGAATTGAGGTAAGTCAATAAAACAAGAGTCTTAGATTAACTTTTAATAATTTGAGTCAATCTTCATTGGATAAAATACTATTCTAATATATTCAAAATAGTCTCTCGCCATGATGCTGGCAGTTAGATTTTTACATAGTAGCAACCAATCATGTTAAGTGGAACTGTAATGGAAGCATAAATGAATGACCAATGATTATTTTAACTCTGCCCTGAATTTGATGTGTGTATGTGTGTGTGTGTGTACATGTGCATGAGTGTGTGTGTATAAATATTAATAGTTTAGAGTGTATTATCTTTCAAAAGAGGAGTTGATGATTTCATTTGGTGTTATAAATATGCCACTGGCAATTTAACTTAGAAACTAGAAGGTATTTGCTACAAATCATCATCTGGCACCAGGCTAACAGCCCAAAGGAAGGTAGGTCATTTTCTGTTTCTGTAAATCCAGGAAGATAAAATGAATCAGGCTATATACATTATGCCATTTTGCTTGCTATCTCAAATAACCAGGTGTTCTTATCTGTTTTGTTGGATAGCAAACTAGGAAAATATTGAAAGAAAGTTCCATAGATGAAACACATTAGAGATTTCTGTAACAAAGCTACCAAAATATGTCTGTGGCCCACTAAAGTATGAAAAGCAGAATTTTACAATGAATTAAGTCACTGACTCGAGTGTCCCAAGCCCACTGTAACAATACTAGAAACATCCTTTCACAAAAAAAAAAAATAATTCTATTCGATTTCCAGTATTTATGGCATTTGTTGGGATCATTTGGAGTCATGGCCTCCAGCTGCTCTTGCCTGCTAGAGATCTTTACTTTCTGATTTGAGTTACTGAAAGCTGTGTCAAAATTGTTTACCAGCTCTGCTTCATGAGCACGTGTTGCCTTGCCTTGAGGATCAGAGGATAAGGTCTTCACATGTTGGCCCACCTGACTGTTGGGTATATAAGCCTCCATGGTGCTATTGAGAAAAGGGCTTCTTACCAGTGACTAGAGGTCAGTGTTTCTGTCTGTCTGTGCTGTCTCTCTGTTTCTTTGTATATTTCAACCTCTATCCCCTGGCCCGAAGCTCCTGAACTGTATGGTAGTACATAGAGCGCAGACAGGCGTGCCCTGCAATTGGAGGTCCCGCCGAGATCGGGAACTAGGGAACGCTGAGAGGTCGCCCTTGGAAGGTGACGGTGGATTGGGCTCTGTGTTAACCCTGACGTCCTTTGCTCAGGCTTAGGTTCCACGCAGTGCAGGCCCGGCAATTGGAAGTCCAACCGAGAAAGAGGGGTAAGCTGACCGGATTGTCCCCAGCGGGCAGGGACGTATTGGCTAATTAAGACGGGACACCCTCTGAAACAGGAGGCAGGAGGGTGTATTGAAGGCTTCCAAAAGATGTAATGTATGCAGCTCAATAAGATGTGTGTGTTGTCTTTTGTGTTCTGGACTGGAGAAAAACATTTGATTCTGGGAACTGCTGAGAAAGGTATTTGAACTTTAAAGTACGGGCCTAAGGATTTGAGGCTTTGGAAAAGAGGTTCTGCTTTTGTCTCCACAGAGGATGAGAACCTGAGGATTTATTGGAGGATTTATTACTCAGCAGGAAGTAGCCAGACAGGTCAACAACACCCAAATTCCCTAAAAGATAGTGGGGCCCCTTCAGTGGTTCCGGAGCAGCAAGCCTGCTTTCCTGAGTTCTGCTCCACTCCATGCACCTGTTTGGACCCAGAACGAATGCAGCTGGGGCTAGAAGGCAGCTGGAGCAGAGCTTTGCTAGGCGGCTGTGGTAAAAGGCACATTACCCTGGCCCGGTCGGTGCCCAGCCTGGGGGTGCCACAGCGGCGCCAGGAGTATCGGCAAACTCAACAACAAATGCTGGAGCTGCGACAAGCTGGAGCACAGACCCAGATGGGCTGCCCGAGAAGGCAGCAGTGGGGCAAGGAGAAGGCGGTGGTGGTTCCAGGCTCTGCACACCCAAGAGTCTGCGGTGCTTACGCTTTCCCACAGCAGCACCCTAGGAACCCGTGTAGTAGCTGCGGAAGGTCTCTGAGCCTGCATGCTGCCTGAGCCGGTTGTGGCGGCACACACCGGTAGGATTTGTTGAAGGAGGCAGAGGCAAGAGAATCACAAGTTTGAGGCCAGCCCAGGCACTATTAAATCCTGTTTGTTTTAGTTCTTCCTTATTTTCTTTTTTGTAGTATGAAATAGATCCTTTGTGGGAAAAGATATTCATATTCTTGGTGGTTCTTTCAGAAACTGTGGCCTGAACAACTGCTAAGATGACCATGCCAGTGCTGCCTTGTTGGTTCGGGTACCAGCCATCATACCACTGCCAATTACCAAAAACATTAGGCAGACTGAGATGACCCTATATCGAGAGAAACGAGATTTTGGAGTGACAGCTGTGGTGGTTGCTGTCACTGGTGTCTGCTGCTGCAGCCATGGTCACAGGACTGGCAATGGCACAAACATCATTGGTGTTGGACATTGTGGCTAAACTGGCGAGACAATCAACAATGCCCTGAATGTCCACATTAAAATTGGACTTTTGAATTTAAATCAACAGACTGCCCTATTGTAGGAGCAGGTGGACTTCTTATGGCTTGTACAACAAATGTCTTGTTCACTTTTATCATTCCATTTGTGTGACATCTGTTAATATTGTTAATGCCTCTTATGTGGTGAAACAGCTCAATGGTTACTTGAATAGCCCTTGGAATGTTACAATTAGCACACCAGATTTTCGATACCTGTGTACCCCGTTTTAGCCAAAGGGTTGGTAGAATACCATAGCCCAAATGGGAGGCTGGGTCCAGTGGTGATTAGGGACCCTTTTGCTGGCAATCTTAATGCCTGTTGCTATGGGCATTCTTCTCTGAATTCTGTGCAAGATCAGACAATCCATGAGAATATATGGTCACTTAGCAAGTCCTTCTGAGCCTGTTGGCCAGTAACTCAGAAGTACCCCAGGTTTGGTTGCAAATACTACACAAACAATGAAGACTCCTCCATAGATGGGCAACTTCTACAGAAGAGGGCCCATTGAAGACAGGGAAGGGGCTTCCCAAAGACAGGTAAGGCTGTACTCTTCTGAGATGACCTAAGACAGGAGGGTCTTCTGTCTTATAAAAAACTTAGGGGGGAGATGTTGGGACCATTTGGAGTCCTGGCCTCCAGCTGCTCTTCCCTGCTAGAGATCTTTACTTTACTTCTGATGTGAGTTACTGAAAGCTGTGTCAAAATTGTTTATCAGCTCTGCTTCACGAGCATGTGTTGCCTTGCCTTGAGGATCAGAGAATAAGGTTTTCACCTGTTGGCCCACTTGACTGTTGGGTATATAAGCCTCCTTGGTGCGGTTGAAAAAAGGGCTTCTTGCCAGTGACTAGAGGTCCATGTCTCGGTCTGTCTGTCTCTGTCTGTGCTGTGTTTCTTTGTGTGTTTCAACCTCCAGCCCCTTGCCCAAAGCTCGCGAACTGTATGGTCGTGCATAGAGTGCAGACAGGCATTGTGCGCTGCAAGCATATATATTAATGTTAGATAATTTTTGATCATTTGCTGTTTTCAGCATGCACTGCTTTTGGTCAGGAGTATGAATGAAACATAACTTAATATCACAGCTGTGCCTTAATTTAGGTTGCAAACGTTGATTACATTGAAAATCCAAGGATATAAGGTCAGTTGTTACTTTATTATCTTAAAGGCAGTGGAAACAAACACCAGGATAGTAGTCTTAAATCTTAATGTGTTTAAGCTGACTGTAATGTCCACCAAAAGTTCTTGTCTTCAATTGTAGGAGACATTTTAATCATAATGGAGCACCGTCAAACATTGCACAAATTATCACAAATACTGCGCTTTGAACAACAATGCCCATGTTCTTGACAGCTTTTCTTCATGAATCAGTTTTTGCGAGATTCTCTCACTTATGATGGTCAGAGGGGCAGGTTGGTGATATGCTCAGTACTTTAACTTGCCTTCAGTCATACTTTTTTTGTAGGATTGAAGATTCATGTGTTTCCCCTCGTCCACTTTGGTATGTCTATTGTTGTCTTTATTAAGCTCATGTTTAGCAATCATGTCGGTGAGATTGTGTGGGTATGGCTTCCAAATAACTAGGAGGTACAGTCTCATAGAAAACTCCCTGTTCTTTTGGCTCTTTCAATCCTTCCTACTCTTATGTAATGTTTCCTCAGCCTTATATGGGGGTTGTTTTGTAGTTGTATCCTTTGGGACTGGTGTATACCTCTCTTCATTTTAATCACTACAATTTTTGTTATGGTCCCTGCATGATACAGAGAGGCATTTCTTTGAGGGGTGAAGACTAAACTTATTTTTAGATATAAGAACCAAATATTTACTGTAGTTAGTGATTATGTCAGTTTAATTAAGTGATGGTTGTAACTTTTCATGATCCATGACTTCACTAGCCTTGGTTAGTGGCATAGTTTTCTTATAGAACTTGCAGTTCTCCTAGTCTATCTAGTTTCAGATTATTGGCCATTCAAGCACAGTCAAACATTGGCTCTAACTCATGGAGTGTGCCTTACCTCAAATCAGATGCTGAGTGGTTACTCATATAAATTTTGTGCCACTATTGCACTAAACTAACTTGCATGGAGGTCACCATTGTAGACTGAAATGGCTGTAATTGCATTCTTCTGCATGTAGACATCTAGTTTTTTCAGCGCCATTTGCTGAAGAATATTTCTTTTTTATTGCTTATTTTTTGTTACCTTAATGTCTGGAACTTTAATCTCTTCCAGCATTTTTTTCTCTCAGGATTATTATTTTGATATTTAGGGACACTTGTGATTACATATCCACTTAATGATATTCTTTTCTATCGCTGTGAAAAATGAAATGGGCATTTGGGCTGGGGTTTCTCTGAACCCATAAATACCTTCTGGAAAAATGATTATTTCATATTTTACCAACATGTGAACTTGGGATCTCTTTCCATTTCTTATAATAATTCTCTATCTGTCTTTTGAGGTTTAAACTTTTCATTGTAGAGGTTCTTTACTTCATTGGTTATGTTTATTTCTGTTTATTTTATTTGATGTATCGTGAATGGGTGTGTATCCACAATCTCTATCTCTTTACATTTATTGATGTATAGAAAAGCTATTTGTACAAGTTGGTTCTGTATCTTGCCACATTAGCAATTTTGTTTATCTCTTTTAGAAGTTTTCTGGTAGAATTTTTGGGGTCTCATGCATAATATAAAGACAACCTAAAATAGTTGTAATATCATGTCTTCTTTCCCTATTTGAATCTCTTTAATTTTCTTTTGTCTTACTGCTCTAGCTGCTACATTGAGAACAATATTCAAGGCAGTAGGAATATTAGAGATATCTCTCATTCTCGACTTGATTAGATTGCTACAACCTTTTTCCTATTTAGAATGGTTTTGGCACTAGATATCTAATATGTAATGAGCTATCACATTATTCTACTTTCAGGTACATACAGTGCCTGAAAATATTAAATCATTTACTATAAGTTTCATAAATATAAAAGTTACATGTAGCATCTTATTGGAAATTTGTTAATATTTTCTGAAACTACATTTTTTATCCCATTATTAATTAATATGTAATCAAGATCTGGAATTCCTAGGCATACTATAATCACAAATTTATAGGTTCTAAAGGGAAATATATTTAGAATAAATGCCTTAGTAATGTTTTGCATGTTACTTATTTTTGAGTAATTCTTGCATAACAAAGGTTATATGTGACAGAACTATAACCTGCATGATTCTAAGGAGAAAAATTTTTGGAGGAATTCCATGAAAGTAAGGAAGAGTATAAGGCTGCCTACTCTGCCCAATCCTCTTACATATAGTGCTTAAAGGATTGGCTGGGGCAATATCCTAGGTGAAATAAATAAAATTATAAAAATAAGAAAATAAGTAGTCACAGTAACATATGTGACACTAAAGATTTCACCAAAAACTTTTAGAACTCAAATACTTTTAGCAAAATGAAAGAATACACAATTGAAAAACAAAACACATTAGCCATTCTACATGTTAATAAATCAGAAAACTAACCCTAGTCACAAAGCTTCAAAAAATCTATTTTCCACTAAACATGGCCGTGGAAGAATGATGTGGGATGGCTTTCTGTATATATGATGGTTTTATTGGTTAATAAATAAAACTGTTCTGGCCCATGGCTTAGAGAAAAGCTGGGTGGGAAATCTGAACAGAGATATATGGAGAGGGTAGGTGGAGTCAAGTAGACAGATACCAGCCAGCTGCCAAGGAAACAAGACATGTAGACAATGAAGTAATGCCATGGACGTGTGGCAATACATAGACTAATGGAAATGGGCTAGTTTAAGGTGTAAGAACTAGCTAGAAATATGCCTGAGCCATTGTCCAAACAATATTTCAATTAATGTAATTTCTATGTGATTATTTGGGTTTGTGTGCAGACTCTTTTTGCAGAAAAGGGTTAGTGCAAAGAAACCATTAAAAATTTGTAGAACAAAATCAAGTAAAAACTAGAATATGGAAAGACATCCTCATTCTTGGATTGGAAGTATAAATATCATGAAAACGGTCATTCCAACAAAGGCAAAGTGAAAGTTAAATACAATATAATTTATATTCATATATATAATCAGGGCCTAGGGAAATTATTAGACATATTACCCAATATAAATTCCAGGACTAATCTTCAAAAACACTGACAAAAATATTCAAGTTTTACATGATACCACAAAAGATCAAGGATATAAATGCAATGTTTAAAAGAAAAAATGCAGAAGATGTTATCTTTATTACACGTTACACTAGAGAAATATGGTAATAAAACAGCATACTACTGATATGAAAAGAGGTATGTTCATTAATTAAATAAAATAGAAGTTTCATAAACTAGTCCACATAATTACAGCCACTTGATTTTTGACAAAGGTGCCAAAAAATACTCACTGTTCACAAGGCAGCATTTTCCTGTTGGGAAAACTGGATATCAACACAGCACACAAACTAGTAAAGCAAAACTAACCAAACAATAGAAAATCCTTTAAATTGATCAAAGGCTTCATTTTGAAACTTGAAACTGAAAGTACTAGAGAAAAAGGCTGGAGATATAAGACAAAGAAATACTTAAAGATTTTTGAATAGGTATCAAATCTCTCAGCAATAGACATATAGAGTTCATTAAAGTAAAATCTTTCTGAGTAGCAAAAGAGTGATCAGACAGCAACAGAATGCTCAAATCTTTTGTGGCTATAATAGGATTTTTTAGAATACAGAAAGAACTAAAAAACATTAACACAACAAAACTAACCATTAAAACATTAGGTCTTACATCTGAATAGAGAATTCTCCAAAGAAGAAATAAGTCATTAATAAACACTTTAAAACTGTTCAGTATCATTTGTTATTGATTAGAAAATACAATTTGGGCTAGTTTAAGATTTCACCTCAATCCAGTCAGAATGGCTACTATTCAGAACCAATGACAAGGGCTGACGAGGATGTAGAAGAACATTTTCTCAGCATTGGAGGGAGTATAAAACTATGATATAGCTGATGAAATTCCAAAAATCTGTAAATCAAACTTCCATGTGATATAGGACTCTTTAGCCTACCCATAAATATGTGATCATCTCTATTTAGTCATTTACATTTCAAACAGTATTCCTCTATGTAATTCTAAATGACCAAGAACTCACCAATATGTACCTCTGATTACACCTGAAATGAATGTACACCCCTGCCTTCATTTCTTCTATGCTGAGTATTAAATTTATTGTTCTAAAGTCTTTAATATTTTTCTTTTAGTTTTTGAGTTTATAAAATAATTGCATTATTTGTATCTTCTTTCTCCTCTAAACCATATCATGTATCATCCTTGTTCTCTTTCAAAAGAATGTCTTCATTTTTATTAATATTTCATGTGTATGTATAGATAAATATATGTATATATCTAAATATAGTGTAAATACATATATATTGAAAAATTTATGTGTGTGTGTGTAATTCCCTATTTAAGGACCTTTCATCTACCCTGGATGAAGACATAAAGATATATTTACTTCAAAAAGATAATACATGCAGAAGAGATAGGTCCTGGTGTCATTGTTGATGGGTTCTCCATCTGCCAACTTTCGCCGCCACATTCAGAGAGTCTGGTTTGATCATATGCTCATTCAGTCCCAGTCCAGCTGGATTGGTGTGCTCCCATTAGTTCAGGCACACTGTCTCAGTAGGTGGACCAGCCCCTCACGGTCCTAAC
>PVIU01034041.1:0-11784 GCA_004026605.1 Ondatra zibethicus | reverse complement strand
AAAAAAAAAAAAAAAGACATGACAAAATTTGCAGGCAAATTGGTGAAACTAGAAAAAAAAATCATCCTGAGTGAGGTAACCCAAACCCAGAAAGACAAACACAGTTTGTACTCACTCATAAGTGGATACCAGATGTAAAGCAAAGGATAAACTGGCTACAATCCACAGCCCCAGAGAAGCTAGATAACGAGGACTCTAAAACAGATGCATGGATCATCCTGGATGAGGAAATAAAAGAGATCTCCTGGTAAAACTGGGGGTGGGAGGCTGTAAGGGAAGGAGATGTGGGAAGAGAACATGAGGGAATGAGATGGACAAACTGAAAGAGGGCTGAAGTAGAAGAGCAATTAAAGAGATGTCTTGATAGAGGGAGGCAATATGAGGTTAGGGAGAAACTTCGTGCTACGGAAATAAACAGGAATCCACAAGGAAGACCCAAGCTAAAACCTGAAGCAATAGTAGAGAGGGCGCCTGAACTGATCTTTCCCTGTAATCAGATTAGTGACTCCCCAAATTACCATCATAGAACCTTTATCCAGTAACTGATGGAAGCAGATGAAGAGATCCATAGCCAAGCATCATGCTGAGATCTGAAAGTACAGTCAAAGAAATGGAGGAGGGATTTTAGGAGCAAGGGGGTGGGGGAGGGTCAAGATTATGACAGTGAAAACCCACAGATACATCTGACCCAAGCTTGTGGGAGTTCACAAACCCTAGACCAATTTCTAGGGAGTCTGCATGTGGCTGAATTAGGCCCTTTGCATATGAGTGACAGTTGTGTGGCTTTGTCTATTTGTAGGTCCCCTGGCTGAGTGACCAGGAATTGTTCCTTGTGCATGACTTGGCTTTTTGGAGCCAATTCCATATGGTGGGGTGTCTTGCTGAGCCCTGATGCAAGAATGAGGGGCTTGGTCCTGCTTCAACTTGATGTGCCATGCCTTGTTGACTCCCCATGAGAGGACTTAGCCTTTCTGAGGAGTATATGGGACTGGGTTGGGAGCAAAGCAGGAGGAGAGTGGTTGGAGAGGAAAGAAAGGGAACTATTGTTAGTATGTAAAATGAATAACTCCCCCCATAGCAAGTTTTCCTTGGCATAAAATGTACTGGAGTCGTTCATTGTTGGAGGTGGAAGGGAGAGTGTGGCCTTCGTTGTCTGCTCTGTGCTCCTCTCCAGTTCCAGCTCTTTCCTAGGGACCAGGCACTCGTAAGGCAGGGTGGAGGTCCTAGGCTTGATCTGAAGAAGTGGGGTAGGCATGATCAAAGGGGCCATTCTCACTTTCCTTTCCTCATCTTCACTGCCCCTTGAGCTAGGTGGATTTTCTCTTATTGACAGAGTATTTGGTAGGGAAAGCAGGTTAAAAATTAAAAAAAAAAAACCCACCCCTGCCCTTTGTGTCCTCTCCCCTATCTGTGTCCTCTCCCCTATCTGGTAACAGCAAGAAACCATCAACACCAACAAGTTTCCATGTTCCTTCTACAACAGAATGGACTGACTTTTTATATAACCAAATGTGGTGTTTTAGTGACTTTTTGATAATGTACAGTTTTTTGTGAATTTAAATTTGTTTCTTTCTATATTTTTAGGACAAATCTCATTTTTAATAAGGTTTAAAAAAGGAAAAAGTGTAGAGAAAAAAAAACCTCGTTTTTGCCATGTGATGTTCCACAGGTGCGGCTGTAGAAAAGTGCTTGTCATTGAATAAAACCACATTTGATAGAGACGCAAAAAAAAATTAAAATTAAAAAGTTCCAAATCTAGTGAAATTATATGTTCATATGTATGTGTGCATGTATGTATGTATATGTATATATATACAAAACACTTAGAACCCAAACTTAGAGCCCCTTCCATGCTACATTTTAATGAAGATGTTAAAAATACAAAGATAAGAACCAATAATAATATGTGTAAGGGGAAAACACCAATTCACCTACAATGGCACACAGAATAATATATCTATTGTCAGCATCCCTAAAAGCATAAAAGCATGGAAAAGTTTACTTCAAGGCATGAAACTAAGTATCAACTAGCATTGCTAAGTCCAGCAAAGCTATCTTCATTATATTATTATTATTATTATTTAATATAATTATAGCCAAGCGGTGGTGTACCATGGCTTTAATCTCGGGACTCGGGAGGCAGAGGCTGGTGAATCTCTGTGAGTTCAAGGTCAACCTGGTTTACAAGAGCTAGTTCCAGGACAGTCTCAAAGCTACAGAGAAACCCTGTCTCGAAAAACAACAAAAAACTGTATATATAATTATATCATTTCCCACTAATGTACTCCCTCAAACCTCTCCCATACCTATACCACTTCCCTTTCAAATACATAGCCTCTTATTCTTTAATTATTACTGTTACCAATATTTTATATAAGCCAATAAATATATAAATTCAACAATGGAGTCTGTTTACTATCCCTTTTATATTTTTAGTTGCCTGCTGATCCAGGCATGGAACTCCCAGCTAACTCTCCAAAATCATGCCTGCCTGAATACTGCTGCCATGCTTCCCACTATGACTATAATGGCTAAACTTCTGAACTGTAAGATAGTCCCAATTAAATGTTTTCCTTCATTGGAAAAAAAATAACTTATATTAGAAAGAAATGTTCTTCAACGTTTTGGTAGAGGTAGTCCCATGAGAGAGTAAATTTCTCCTATTCATACAATTTCCTATTAAAAGTTTCTAAAAATGTTAAAGTTTCAGAACTTTTATAAAATAGAAAACTTTCAATTGCTTCAGGCATAAGTAAACAACTGTAAAATATTTTCCACATGTTAACAATGGTTATTTGTCTTATTAACTGTATTTATCATGTTAAATAGGTGTTTATTAAAATAAAATATTATTTCCAATCTGCACAGTAAATTTCTGCATAAGATGACATTTTAATACAAGTATGTAATGAAAAATGACTGCTTCATAATGTGTGGCTTGTCACTTCAGACACATATCTTTTATTGGTGTTGATAATATTCAAAGTTCTGACAACATAACTTATGAAACATTCACCTACCAGCTTTCAATTATAGTTATCACATGGCAATGTCAAATATTAAAAATTCAATTATCTCCCTCTATCTATTAACTATTTTCCTTCTCTTTCTCACTACCAACCATATTTTCAAGTTCTGGTAAGTACTATTCCTGGTTTTTGCTTCATTGAGGCTTTTACCTTCCATATATTTTATTGAAAATGTATTTTTTAATCATTCTGTGACTATTTTTTAATTTAATATTGCTCGCATTTCCGTTGATAATGCTTAAAATAATACAATTTCATAGCTAAATAATATTTAAATATTTTGGATATTGAATTAAATTTGTTGCAACATAAAGAATAGGCAAGAGCAGATACCTCTTTATAATGTTAATTTTAGTACACACACTCATACTCATATACTCACACACTTGTACACATGAATGTATGCACACACATGGGCAAGAATGGATAGCCTGATAATACAAGAATTCCATTTCCAGTTGTTGAGGAAACTACAGACTTAGCTACAAGGTGAACTAATTTACATTCTTACTAATAGAGCATTTCCTCTTTCTAATGAGTTTGCAAGGTTTGTGATTCTGTTGTCAAGGATATCTGTTTATGTGGTAGGCACTGTCCTGTTTCCTTTATTACATAAATATATAACTTAGTTTCCTTGAGCAACAGTGTACCCAGGGAAACTTTGACACTCCTCTACTTTTCCACATATACACTTGGTCAAGCAGCAAATATGGAATAATTCCTGAATGAGTAGTGTGGCTCTCATTGTGTTAGGAGTTGGACACTTTTTTCCCAGCCTCTTTCTTGTTTGTGTCTTGAAATGTATCTATGATTCAGAGTTACAGACAACACTCTATTTCAGTGAAGATGTTTCCACTAAGAAAAGAACACAAGGATGATATCAGGAATGATCTCTGACATTTCTGTGACTCTTAATTTGAGTTCCACTTTGATTAGTTTTCACTTGCATTATTTGAGAAACAAATATCTGTACTAAATGTTTACAATTTTACATAATTCTGCTGATACCTAAACTTAATCTTACTAGGGTGGGTTTAGTCACAATCATAAGTGAAATTTATTTTTAATCTTCAACTTAAAAATATGTAATATTTTGCCAAGTGGTAGTGGCATACCACACAACCTTAATTTCATCACTTGGGAGGCAAAGTCAGGGGGATCTCTGTGATTTTGAGGCCAGCCTGGTCTCCAGAGTGAGTTCTGAAAAAACTAGGGCTGTTAAACAGAGAAAGCCTATATCAAAAAAGCAAAAAAAAGGTTATATTTTATACAAGGTGTATTAAAAATAATCAATCTTCTTTCAATATTTCGTTCTAAAAGAGATTAAAGATCTCTCTTGGAAGATATAAGAATAATCTTAGAAATACATTACATATATCCCCTGTGTTACAGCTAGAGGGTTATTGTTTCTCCATATCATTTACTTTATTGAGATTATGTGTTGTTGCAATGTTTTTAATTCAGTTAGTTGAGGCAGAAAAATCCATTTTAAATGTGGGGGCAGCATTTTATGTGCTGAATCCTGAACTGAATGAGTTGAATATTGGCATAGAAGCATTAAAATTCATTTCTCTCTACTCTTAAGGAAGTATGTGACATAACTAAGTGCTTAAAACTTCCTTCTGCCTTGACTTCTCTATAGTGAAGGACTGAACACTGGAATTTTGAACCAAATAAACTCCTTCTTCTTAAAATTAATATAATGCACTAGAGGAAGAGGTTAGTGGTGTCTAAGCTCCCAGCTGGACAACCCTGCTCTGTGGGCTCTAGCCCCAGTGGGCAAATCCTGTCCCCCGCTCCCACCTACTGCACCCAGCAGTGACCAGGCAGCAGCATCTTTCCTACCCATCCCTACCATCCCCAGCTGCACAGCAGCCACCTGAGCCACTGGCCCCACCTGTAACCACTGGAGGAAGGGATGGTAAACGGCAGTGTAAGAATAAATTCAACAACATAAAGAACAGTATGACAGCAAACTAGAGTTTCTACAATCAGAGGACCTGAACATCCCAGTGCAGATGAAGCAGAAGAAAATGGCAATTATAAAGGCCATCAAAGAGGAAATGAATAATTCCTTTAAAGAAATGAAGGAAAAGACTAACAGAAAAATTTGCATAAATTAATAAATCCTTTTAAAAAGGCCAAGGAAACCAAGAAAAAAGAATCAAACAAGTGAATTAAACAGTTTAAGACTTGAAAATTGAAAGAGAGGCAATAAGGAAAACACAAACTGAGGGAATTCTAGAAATGGAAAATCTGGGAAAACAAACAAGAAGTACAGAAGCAAGCATAGCCAACAGAAGAAAAGAGATGGAACAGAGAATCTCAGGTATTAAAGATATGATAGAGGATAAAGATATATCAGTTAAAGAAAATGTTAAATCCAATAAATTCTTGACACAAAACATTCAGAAAATCTGGGACACCATAAAAGACAAAACTAAGAATAATGGGAATAGAAGGAGAAGAATTTCAGCTCAAAAACATAGAAAATCTACTCAATGGAATCATAGAAGAAAACTTTTGTAACCTTCTCAATCTAAGGAAGAACAGGACTCTGAAGGTACAAGACATTTACAAAACACGAAATAATTGTGGACCAAAAAAAAAGGCTCATCATCATATGATAATCAAAACACTGAACATAAGGAGTAAAAAAAATTAAGCACAGAAAAGGATAAAGGATAAGTCACATATAAAGACAGACCTATGAGAATTACACCTGACTTCCCAATGGAAACTCTGAAAGCCAGAAGGTCCTAGACAGATGCTCTGCAGACAATAAGAGACCATAGACACCAGCCCAGACTACTGTACCTCAAAAGTCTCAATTGCCACAGATAGAAATAAATAAGGTAGCCCATGACAAAATCAGATTTTAAACAATACCTATCTATAAATCCATTCTTACAGAAAGTACTAGAAGGAAACTACAACCCAAGGAAGTTAGCTGCATCCACAAAAGCACAGGTGATAGATAACTTCAAAGCAGCAATCCCCAAAGAATGGAAACACACAAATACTACCACCACAAAAAGACAAAACCAAAAATAACATGAATAACAATCACCTTTAAAAAGACTCAAATGCCTCTAATGTGACACAGGTTGACAGAATGAATATGAAAACAACCCATCCTTCTGATGCATACAAGAAACACAACTCAAACTCAGACAGACAGTACCTCAGAATAAAGAATTGAAAAATATTTTCCAAGCAAATAGACCTAAGAAAAAACTGATGTACCTATTCTAATATTTAACAAAATAGACTTGAAACCAAAATTAATTAAAGGAAATGGAGAACAGTTCATCACATGAAAAATCCATCAAGATGAAGTCTCAATTCTGAATGTCTATGCCCCAAATACAAGGTAACAACATTTGTAAAAGAAACATTACTACAGCTCAAATTACTCATCAAACCCCACTATCACCAATGGAATTTAACAGATGTTATGACTCAAATGGACTTAACAGATATCTATAGAACATACCACCCCAAAATAAAAGAAAACACCTTCTTCTCACCACCTCATGGAACCTTCTCTAAAACTGACCACATATTTGGTAACAAAGCAAACCTCAACAGATACAAAAGAAAAAATTAAAATATTCCCTGGATCTTATCAGATCACCATGACTTAAGGATAGAATTCAACAACAGTAATTGCAGTAAGCCTAAAAACTCATGAAAATTGAAACATGCTCAACTGGGTCATCTCTGGATCAAAAAAGAAGTAAAGAAAAAAATTAAGGATTTCCTAGAATTTAGTGAAAATGAAACCACAGCATACCCAAACTTATAAGAAACTCTGAAAGCAGTGCTAAGAGTAAAGTTCATAGCACTAAATGCCTATATAATAAACACGGAGAAAGTTCACACTAGCAACTTAACAGCACACCTCAAAGCTCTATAACCAAAGGAAGCAAACTCACACAGGAGGAGTATAACCAAATTCAGAGCTGAAATAAATAAAATGTAAACAAAAAATAATACAAAAAAATCATGAATGAAACAAAGAGTTGGTTCTTTGAGAAAATCAACAAGCTAGGCAAAGCTTTATCCAAACAAACCAAAAGGCAGAGAGAATATTCAAACTAATAAAATCAAAAATGAAAGGAGGGATATAACAACAGACACTGAGGAAATCCAGAGACTCATTAGGTCATACCTTGAAAACCTGTACTCCACAAATTGCAAAATGTAAAATAAATGGGCAACTTTCTGGATAGGTAACACATACCAAAATTAAATCACGATTAGATAAATAGTTTAAATAGACCTATAACTGCTAAGAAAAGAAGCAGTCATCAAATGTCTCTCAATAAGGAAGAAAAGCCCAGGGCCAAATGATTTCAGTGCCAGGATTCTTCCAGAATTTACAAGAAGAACTAAAACCAATATTCCTCAAATTGTTCCACACAATAGAAACAGAAAGCACTTTGTCTACTCTTTTTAAAAGGCTACAGTTACCCTGATAGCCAAACCACCCAAAGATGCAACAAAGAAACAGAATTACAGGCAAATCTTCCTCATGAACATTGTTCTAATAATTCTCAATAAAATACTGGCAAACTGAATCCAAGAACACAACATCCAAAAAAAAAAAAAATCATCAACCATGACCAAGTAAGCTTCTTCCCAGAGATGCTGGGTTGGTTCAATATATGGACAATGTAATCCACCATATAAACAAACTGAAAGAAAAAAAAATACCATGATCATATCATTAGACACTGAAAAAGCCTCAGATAACATAAGACACCCCTTCATGACAAAGGTCTTGTAGAGATCAAGGATACAAGAAACATATATAAACATAATAAAAGCAATTTACTGCAAGACAACAGCCAACATCAAACTATATGGGGATAAACTTAAAGTGATTCCACCAAAATCAGGAATGAGAAATGGCTGTCTACTCTCTCCATATCTTTTGAATACAGTATTGGAAGTTGTAGCTATAGTGATGGACAACAAAGGAGATCAAGGCGATTGAAATTGTAAAGGAAGAAGTCAAACACTGCCTATTTACAGATGATATCATGGTATGCATAAGTAACACCAAAAACTTTACCAGGGAACTCCTACAACTGATAAACACCTGTAGTAATGTGTCAGGATGCCTGATTAACTCTAAAAAATCAGTAGCCCTGTAGCACAAATAATAAAAACTCTGAGAAAGATATTGGAGCTCAAGTTGAAAATCAGAAAAGGAAACCAGCCAAGCCACTAGAGAGTTCTTACCTCTACCAAGGCTCAGACATACAAAGGAGTGATCCTGCCCTTAGAGTGACTGTAGACTGCAATGCTCTCCACCAAACTTCAGACTACAATGAGCTCTTTTCTTTTGCTGCCTTACATACCTCTGTGCCCAGCGATACCACTCCTGCCTCTAACTCCCTAGTGCTGGGATTAAAGACATGTGACTCCAAAATTCTGGAAACACATTGTGTGAGTTCTATTTCTCTTTTTAGACAGATTCAATCTCATGTAGTTCAGGGTGGCCTTGAATATATAAAAAAGAATTGTATAAAGGAGGAGTCAATAAAAGGCCACAGGAGGGAAACTAGAAAGGTGAGGAGCAAAGATGAGGAATTAAAGTAACCAGAATCCACTAATACATCTTTATACATTAATAAATGTTAAAGAACAAATTTAACCACAGTTTAAAAAGAAAAGGGATGTCTTTTGTCTAATTATGAAAACAAAATTTTCATCCTTAAATCATCACTTTTAAACTTAATCCAAGTATTGTTTATCTAAAAATTATATAAATGAGGTATATATTACCATGTGTAACCATTTCTGCAGCATATTTAACAGCTTCATTTTATTTTTTGTATACTAAATGATTAATTAGACTTTAAACCCAGCTGTTATTGATAAATGTCTAGTAATCAATGGCCAAAATTCATGTATTTTAGATATGTTACTTCCTGCATCAAAATATTGTTAAATTGACACCTTAACTTTTAAAGAAAGTAAAAATTTAAGGATGATGAGTTTATATTTATATTGTTAACTAACAGCTACACTGCTATAAGCTTAAGAAATTCAAAGTACATGTCAAATTATTCATGGAAAACAAGCACATTCAAAAAGCTTCTAAAAAAGATAAGAAAGTGAAAAAAATAAAACAATGTACTGAAAATAGTGAAAGCTCATTTCTACTGCTAGAATAGCATCAGAAATGAAATTGCTGAAATCAAATAATAAGTCAAAACAATAAAGTACTTGCTTTAAGGACCTAAGTAAATCCTTTAAATGTAAGTTCTAGATTACAGAAAAAAATTGTCATGACATATACATTTATATATATTAAAACACACACATTTATACATACACATATACATGTATACATATATATGGGTTTAGTAAACACTGAAAATTGTAATTCTTCTGTAAATAGTGGTAATTAATACTTCAGTAGATATGCAGATATACATATATACATTTCTATATGTATATATTAATATATACACATGTGCTGTCTAATGTGCAATTTTACTGCATATATTCAGAAAAGACAAGTGAACAGGATATTTTGTAGTGACACTAAGGAACTGTGCTGCAGGTATGTACTGGACAGTAGATGCTCAAAACACACAGATGGTCTATATTTGTAGAATGCTTGGCTTATGTTTTCCCTGGAGCATTGTATTTATGGCTTGTAGGGGGCTGTGGAGTTTCATCTGCATCATAATTTTTCCTTCAGTTTGTGATCTTATAGAAATGTTTATCATATTTATTTTCTCTGAAAACAGAAGAAAAAATCTACACTACACTCATAGTGAGGAAGTTATTTAATATTTCTAGAATATTGACACTTGACATTTTGGGGAGAAAAATTTAGGTATTTAACCTGGGAGAAAGTTAAGCATAATTATTGCATTAGTCACTGTAACAGGACAAGTAAAGAGAATTTTTCTTAAAATGCTTGTTTTGGCTAACTTTTGCCTCCTGGCTGTCTAGGTTTTCTCAGTGAGGGCACTTCGTGCTCCTATTGCATGGGAGTGAAGCCTTATCTGACTTGTTTGTCTGGTGGATGGATCAGTAGACCTAATTGGTATACTAGCATCCTTGCTCTTAGATTGTTATTTCAGCAAACTTAGTGATAGTTGGAGCCTTCCGTAAACATCTGCAATGTACTGATGTCCTACAATGTTGTGTTTTTGTTTTTAGGGCAAATTAGGCACAACATTAATATTTTTGTGTGATTTAGTGCCACTAGCATATTCTTTATTTTGTAACTTTCTTATGAATTTTGAATTCATTTTTTTGTATTGAAAAGCATTCACCACAAATATGTAATCAAGACACAGGAACATTGCTAAAAAATTACTCACTATATTTGGGGCTTGTATATCTCTGAAACAGGATAAAATCTTCATTTCATGTCTGTCTCCTCTTTTTAAAGCCAGGTCATTTTCAACTAATGTTAAGCTATGTAATTATGTCAATCTTTCAAGGAATGTTCAGTTAAACCTGAAAATCCTCTCCTTTCTGAACTGAAGACACCAATGTAATACTAGCACTGCCTTTGCCAAAACTTTGGCAAAGACCCACTATGGGCCATGTTTTATTCGTTTCTGCATGTGAGGCTTATGGTAGTCTGTGGCTTGATAGCTTAATAAGTTAATGAAGATTTACTATGGCTTGTTAGTATAAAAGCAATGCTTTCATCCATTTGGTCAACAGTAACAAACTGCAATAGAATGGGATCATAGAGTTTTGGAGTCTTGACAGTTTACAACCATGAGCTGTCAGTTTTGAGGGTTCGTGTCTATTTCATAGATGTCCCCTTTTCACTGTTGACTCACAACAACAAGGCATCCTTCTGTGGCCTCTTTCATAAGACCACTAATTCCATTTGCAGTGGTATTATCTTCACAAATGAAATATTCCTGAGTGTATGTATCACCAATTCATCAAGTCTTACAGTAATTAGATCTGAAAGTACAGACCAGGGAATGGGTAGATGCATATTAGCACAACTAGTTGGCTAAAATATTTATAAAATTTTCTGGAATTTTAAAATAATTACTAAATGATAGTTATCATCACATGGATAATTTTGCATTGATTTTGTTATGTTTTGCAAAATTGGGTTTCAGTAATCTATGTGTACATTTAAATGTTTGAAGTAATAAAGCACTTTCAAGAAATAATCCATAATTCATGATGCAAAAATGAGGTATAGATATCTGTTTCTACATGAAAAGGGAGATAGTCGTAAGCAAGGGTTAATTTTTTTCTACATTACTTTTAAAGAAACAAACATTTTGCCATAATGGATGGAAACTACAAACGGAGAATGTTAGTCATCCTAAAAGAAGAAGAGTGCTAGTTTTGGGTTTCCAACCACACCATTTATTAGTTTGAGAAAGATTCCTTATTTCCTCAATTGATAATAAAAAAGTACTTTCTCTGTGTGTATACACACACACACACACACACACACACACACACATAGGGTTTATTCTTTGATTTTAAAATGTAAACAAATTTGGCTTTTCTGAGGCAAATTCTTCTAGATCACTTTGTATAATGTCTTTTAAATACTGAGGAATTTTACATGTTAAATTTTTGGTGGGAAATATTTTGACTCTAATTGCATGAATGAACTATTGATTTAAACACCTTTTCTAAACACAAATAGTTGTACTCCATGCCTAATAACTCATTATTTCAAAACTTTGCAGCTTTGATCTCTTCTGCATTCAGCTTTGTGTCTCCTCCTCTTTTTTTT
>PVIU01034040.1:0-11763 GCA_004026605.1 Ondatra zibethicus | reverse complement strand
CTGCTTGCTCCGCCCAGTCCAACATGGCAGAGCCGCTTGTGCCTCTGAGCCGCAGCGCGCAAAACATCTGTGTATGGCTGCAGAAATCCACCATGCTCTCCTGCCTGACTAAGGCTGATCCCGCCGTCTGCCCAGGCAGGAAGAGCTGAGCCACGGCATGGTCTCAGCTACTTTCTTCCCAATCCCAAGCGGACACACAAACATCCGGGCCCACAAATGCTCCATAGCTGGAGTTTGCACTGGTGGCAGGGCCCAGGAAGCTGCGTTTTAAAACCACGCACCTTTTTTTTTTTGCTATTTTGTATTGCCGAGTTAGGAAATCTCTCTGCAGCACGCAAACAGTAAAAAGCTGTGTTAAACTCTCTCTCTTTTTTAAGCCATCTCAGGTTTTTAAGTGGATTCAGTCCGCGTTGAGGCGCCAATCTGTTGCAATGAGGGCAATATACAAACAGAAGACCCTCCTACACCAGTCCAGCCTATATTGGCAGTTTGTCAGTCACTTTCCTCTGTGTCCTGAAGAATGTCTGGCAATTTCTTCTGTGAGGCAGGAACACTGAAGGACCATCCCACCTTTATTTGACAAAATTTAGTGGTCATTTTTCTGTGACCTGTATGTCCAGTTTATACAATATACTATCAAACAGTCCAGGAAAAATCAGCTTCTTGCCCAAATGGTTAGCCTTGCCACATTGAAAGCAAACTCCATAAGGAGGTTCTTTGATATCCATCATCCTCTTGAAGTAACTGGTGCTACCAGGGGCAGATACGTCTCACTGTCAATAAACGTCTAAGTTTTTAAAACATTTAAAATGCTGTATTCTGTAGATCTTTGAAGTGTTTGAAGATTACCTATAACATTCAAAAATAATTTATGTATAATTGAAATATATCTTTGTGGGGATAGAGAGATGGCTCAGCAGTTAAAAGCACTGCCTGTTTTTCCAAAGGTCCTAAGTTAAATTCCCAGCAACCCCATGTTAGCACACAACCATCTGTTATGAGATCTGGTGTCTTCTTCTGGCCTGCAGGCATGCATGCAGAATACTGTACTCTTAATAAATAAATAAATCTTTGAAAAATATATCTTTGTATACCTAAAAAAACCTAACTAATATGGGTATAAGTTTGACTATTATAGATGACTACTAATCTGTATTTTTAATTATATATTACATTTTTAAATGAACTGCATAAACATAATATCTTAAATGAGACTAGAAATACACATACATTATAACAAATTTGTATCAATAAACAAAAATCCTTTAAACAAGAATAGAAATGTACATACAGTGTAACAAAATTAACTTTTAATTTGTATCATTATACCAAAATCCTTGCCAATGTAAAATATCTGAGATTAATAGTTGTCTTTTTATCCTATATTACCCTAAATATAACAAACATTCATAATCCACCAAATAACCAAAGACAATCCATACCCCCCCAACTCTTGGGAATGTGGATGTCGTTTTCTCCAAACTGCTTCCTGCTGTCTGTGGACAAACTATCTTTAGGGTTCCTGATAAAATTTTGAGATGATGACCAACTCCTGGAGTGGCCAGTTGTAGCCTTCATTGATAGATATCACCTGTCAAGTTTCAGGAGGTCTCCCTTGATCAAAGATGATCCATCCTAACATGTAATGAATCCACGGCCTCTTGTTTCCTGTGGAAACAAAAGCAAAATCTTAACCAACATATATATTTTAAATGTATCTTGACTTCAAAATTTAGGTCTAAGGATTTGTTGCTTTGGAAAAGAGGTTTTGCTTTTGTTTCCACAGAGGATGAGAACCTATGGATTCCTTCCAAACTAATGTGTTTGATGGACCAAGACCCCTGAAAGGTCTCCGCAAAACCCTCAAAATACTCCACCCAACAAAAGGTAGGAAGAAGTTTGGAGAGAACGATGCCCAATTTCCCAAATATTGTTTATAAATGTTTGCTTACATTTAAAGGGGGATATGCTATAGAGATGAATACTTTGCATTGGTATGAATATTGGTTTATTGATACAAATTTAAGGCCAATTTTGTTATATATATTTCTGCTCTTGATTAAGGTACTATGTTTGTGTAGCTCATTTGAAAATGTAATGTATAATTAAGAAATACAGGTTAATAGTCACCTATAATAGTCAAGCTTATAGTCATGTTGGTTAGGTTTTCTAGACATATAAAGATATATTTCAGGTAGATAGATAATCTTCAAACCTTTCAAAGACCTACAGAATATATCATTCAAAATGTTTTAAGAATTTAGGACTTATCATGACAATGAGACACATCTACTCTTGGAAATACCAATTACTTCAAGAGCAAGATGGACATTGAAGAGGTTCCTTATAGAGTGTTAGCAATTTGGGCAAAAAACTGCTCTTTCCTGGACTGATTGATATTATGCTGTATGAACTGGACATGCAGGACCAACAAAGAAATGACTGCTGAACTTGCTTAAAGGTAAGATGGTCCTTTGGGGTTACTGCTTTATTTAAGAGTCTGCCAGACATTCTGCAGGACATAGAAGAAAGTGACTGACAAACTGCCAATATACGTGGAATTGTCTTTGAAATTTCTTGCTTCATGGAAAAGTCTGCCAGATACTATGGGCCTGTAGGCTGAAGATGGGTGCCCCAATTTTACAGAAGAATTTTGAGTGACTAGGCAGTGAGATGTCTCTATCAATTCTAGGGTTTTGGGAGTTGCTTACAATGCACTTCCTGTTTACTTAGGTAATATTATATCCTTCTGGAGTCTTTGATGGAGTTGAAGAACAGATAGTTATAGTTTTCCTTAGTTATGATAAAAGATAAAGTATATATAAATATTGTAACTATAATTCTTGTTTGATAACTGTTTTGCATATGTAGTTTTACTATGTTAAAGTTAAAACCTTCCTCTTTATTTAGACAGAAAAGAGGAAATGATGTAGGAAGTCCTTCTATATATGCGTTGCTTTTACTGGTTAATGAATAAAGAAGATGCTTGGGCCTATGACAGGGCAGAATAGAGCTAGACTGGAAAACTAAAGTGAATGCTGGGAGAAAGAAGGCGAAGTCAGTGAGATGCCATGTAGCTGCCAGAAGAGACAGACATGCCCCAGAACTTTACTGGTAAACCATGAGTCTCATGGTAAAATACAAAAGGATGGAAATAGGTTAATTTAAGATAGAAGAGCTAGCTGGCAATATGCTTAAGCTATTTGCCAAACAGTGTTTTAAATAATATAGTTTCTGTGTAATTATTTCAGGTGGAAATGATTGTTGTCTCTGCCAACAGAGCTGTATTAACATAATACCCCAACAAGAGTAGAAACATAAATTAAAACAAAATTAACTTTAAATTTATATTAATAAACAAAAAAAAGCAGTTGCTTTTTTCATTTTAAAGTAGATTCAATAATCTACCTTTTTATCTTATTATTTCTATATCCCCTTTTTTCTTTTTAGAACAAGATTTCTGAATCTAATCTCCTTTGTTCAGCTTTTTTTCTAGACCATTATCAATAACAACTTTCAACTAATCCCTCTAAATGATGACAAATATCTATAACCAATCTTTTGGGAATGTGGATATTGTTTCTTTCTAGACTGCTTCCTGGTATATGGAGGTGCTGACATCTTTGGGGAAACCTTGAGAAAAGCAGGATAATTGTTAGGTCTTTGGTGGAGTATTTTGTGAGACTGGATCATCTCAGTCTGCAGCCTTGAAGCTGTTTTGGATGCCATCTGTTTTCATTGGTGTCTGGTCCCCTTGCTCTAAAACTACATAAACTTTTAAAGGTAACATACATATCTGCATTAATACGAGGATAGACTGTGCATTATACCCAAATGAGTTAAAGATTATTTTTGTTTTATTTTAGAGCAGGTAAAACACACATCTTGTATTTTAGGTCTTGTAGGTCTTCTCGGCTTATTTATTTATGTCTGTAGTAAGGATTTCAGGGGGGTCTTCCTTGATCAAACCTGTTCATCTTTATCCTTGAATGAATCCATAGCCTCTCATTTTCTGTGGAAATAAGATCATAACCTCTTTTCCAAAGTAATATATCTTTTGACTTAAATTTTGGAGTCAAGATATTTTTTAAACACTATATAAATTGGTTTAATCTAGCAGTACTTATAATCAAATATCTCTTAGCAGCTATTGCTCCTTGCTCAGCACTCAAAAAAATTAAAAGACAACACAATAATATAGAGTATCCAGATGCTCTGTGTATTTTTCATCTTTACATGGCTTTTTTCCTTTATATTGCTTTATTCTTTTTTAAAAGACTTTACTTTATTATTTTTAAAACTATATTTTTAAATATATGACTCTACTTCTTGCTGTAAATATGTATATTTTAAAATATACATTAAACACAGCAATAAAACACACTGTAACCTGTTTAGAGGTTTTTTCATCTGAATCTTCTTTATTGCATATCTGTAACTTTTTCTGTTTGTATGAGTAAAATCAGAAACCTGCCATGCAGTGTGCTGGTGGAGCTTGCATTGGCAACTCAAGCCTTCAGGCAGTGGCTGAGAGATGCCTCTCTGTATTGCCACCCATGTGAGAACTGCCATGTGGTTTAGCTCATGCATGCTGGCAGTTGCCAGGAGACATGTCTCTGTACTGTGGCTGGTATGAAAGACATGAGACTAGGAAGCCATATTTGTCTTTGTTTCTGTGCATTTAGACCATTTTAAAAGCTTTCTCAGGCTTTATGTGGATGTACATGGCTCTGGGCATTGGGTGCCATTTGCAGACAGAGTTTTCTGTCCGAGCAGCCTGGTCCCAAATAACCACTCAGAGCCTTAATATTAATTGCAAATGATCATTTGCTAGCTCAGGCTTGTTACTACCTAACTCTTACACTTTAATCAACTCATATTTCTTAGCCATGCTTTGTCATGTGGCTTGGTAACTTTTCTTAGTATACCATTCTCATCTTGCATCTCTGCATTTGGTTGGAGACACCTCTGACTCTGCCCTTCTTCTTCCAATCATTCTTCTAGTCTGGATCTCTTGCCTAACCTTATTCTGTTCAGCTATTGGCCAGTCAGCTTGTTTATTAAACCAATCACAGAAAAAAATCTTCACAGTATACAAAGGGATTATCCCACAACAGCCCTGTCTATCCTTTCTCCTCCCTTGCTATTGGTCATTCAGCACTTTATTAGACCAATCAGGTGTTTTAGACAGGGAAAGTAACAACTTCACAGAGTTAAACAATGTGACATAAATGAATGCAACACATCTTTGCATCATTAAAACAAATGTTCCATAACATAAACAAATGCAACATACCTTTAAATAATATTCCACAACAGGTTTTCTTGTGAGACTCCTAACAATGAGAACAGGGACTGTCTTTTCCTGGCTCTTAGGACCCGACTCCTCATACTGGGTCACTTTGCCCAACATTGATACAATTGGAGGTGCTTAGCCTTACTGCAACTTGATATGCCATGTTTTGTTGATACTCATGGGAGACTGGCCCCTTCTTAAACAGAAACGGAGGGGGGAGTTGTTGCAGAATATTTGTACACTGTGTAAGGATGTGTTGCTATGACTGGTATAATAAAGAACTGAATGACCAATAGCTAGGCAAGAGGTATAGGTAGGACTTCTAGGGACACAGAGAGGACTCTGTGAAGAAGAGAGGTAGAGAGAAAACAATGAGACTCTAAGGAAGTCAGACATATGGTACAGATCAGAGGTAATTGAGCTATGAGGCAAAATGTATATTAAAAAATATGGGTTAATTAAATTATAAGAGCTAGTTGGGGAAAAATCTAAGCTAAGGAGAAGCTTTTGTAACTAATATATTGGACCCAGACATGACAAGCTCAATAGAGGTCTGAGTCTCAGTAGTTTATCTTGAGGCAATACCTGGTTCCAATAAAGACCACAAACAGAGACTACCTAGGCACCACCCTGTTGACTGAGGTTTCTGTCCCACCTGGTCCTGCAGTCATTCAGTCCCAAAGAAACACACAGAGGTCTACATTAATTATAAATTGATTGGCCTAGTAGCTCAGGCTTCTTAGTAACTCTTATAACTTATATTAGCCCATAATTCTTGTCTGTGTTAGCCATGTAACTTAGTACCTTTTTCGGCAAGGCAGATACATTTTGCATCCTCTGCGTCTGGCTTCCTCTCTGTCTGGGTGACAACTGCAGACTAAAACTTCCCTCTTCCCAGAATTCTCATTGCTCCGCCTATACTTCCTGCCTGGTCGCCCCTACTATACTTCCTGCCTGGCTACTGGCCAACCAGTCTTTATTTAAAATACAAGTGACAGGGTACAGACCATTGTCCCACAGCACTTCCTCCCCCTCCCTTAAAACAAGAACTCAGAATCGAATCTCCTTTGTTTAGCTTTTCTACTGACCATTTTCCATAACAACTTGTAATCAACATTCTAAACAAAGGCAAACATCCAATTTTGGGAATGTGGGTGTAGTTTTCCACGCTACTTCCTGCTGATGGGGGTGGGGCAGTACAAAGAAGCTCCAGCTGCAGGGACACTCCCACTGGCTCCTAGGAGCAGGTGAGTTGGGGGATCCAAGGACCTCACAGATGAAAAGGGGTGCTTGGGGGCAGGCTGGAATGTGCTAAAGAGAGCCAGCAGCCAGGAAACACCCTGCTGGATGACCAGAAAAGCTTAGGGAGTTGGAGGGGGCCTGTACTCAGTTCCCTGGGACCGATCTCAGCACAGGAGCAGGGACCTCTTGCCTGGCTCCAAAGACCTCGACTTAAAAGCTTTATTTTGACACAAAAAGGAGCTTCGATTGAGAAATTATTGTTTGTTAAGGCTCAACAGAGATAAAGGTATAAAGTCCTTTTCCCAAGGTCAGGCATTTAAAAGCTCATATTTCCTGAGGGTCTTGAAGAAAGTTCCTGATTGCTAAAAGAGGGAGTTGTTCTTATCTCGGGCAATAGGAACTTATGGCCCTCCCATTAACATAAGGTTGTGGTACTTATTAACTTGTCAAGGGCATTACTATACTCCAGGCTCCCTCATTTTCTGCTCACAAGTTATTTCACAGAAAATCCAAGTCTTATGAAAATTAATAAATTATAATTTAAATTTATAATTTCAGGCTTATTATTAGCTAGCTCTTTCATTTAAATTAACCAATATTTCTTTTTTTAAATTATTTATTTATTATGTACACAATTGTCTGCCTGCATGTGTCCCTGCAGACAGAAGTTGGCATCAGATCTCACCACCGGTGGTTGTGAGCCACCATATTAAACCAATATTTCTTATCTATGCTTTGCCACATGATTCGTGGCTTGTTACTTCACTTTCTACATGTCTTGCTTCCTCAGTAGCTGGCTGGCTGGAGCCTCTCAGACTCCACATTTATTCTTCTGTATCTGCTTGGATAATTCCTCCTGGCTGTACCCTGTCTTGCCATAGGCCAAAGCAGCTTTATTTATCAACCAATGAGAGCAGCACATATTCACAGTTACATAAAGACATCCCAGAGCAAAGAATAATTAATAAAAATATGACTAAAGTATTTAATGAACAAATGGCAACTGCTGGGAAACATTGGATTCTGGAAGGAACTGCTGAATTAAATCAGCCTATATACTTTAGGAATGTCTTGGCTTCTAAAAGTTGGGAAATGTATTGCATTGGGGATAAGATTGTGCTTTTGTTTCCATGGCAAATGAAAAGCTATGGATTCCTTCAAAATTAATAAACATCAGATTTGACCAGGGAGACGTCCTAAGGATCTTAGCTGCAGATGTGAAGGAGGAAATCAGGAAAGACTACAGTGCATGTGATGTATCTCTGCTGATGCCTCTGCATGGGAGCAGTTCTGAGATTGGACAGCAAATGTTACAACTAGTTTTCCTAGGACTTGACCATTTTCTCCGCATACCTTATAGATGCCATCACCCCAGACAACAGGAAGAAGTCTAGAGAACACAACATCCACATTCCCAAGAAGTGAGGTGGATGATTTCTGGCTATTCAATGGATGCTTATCATTGTTTAGGGGGATTGGTTGCAAGTTATTATAGCCATAGTCAGGGAAGAAACTCAACAAAGGAGGTTAGAGTCAGTGATCTTTTTCCAAAATAAGGGAGTATATAAGAAAATATAGATTATTGAATCTACTTTTTAAAATTATAGGACAAAAAGTAAATTATTGAGTCTACTTTTAAACTAAAAAAGCAACTACTAGTCTCAAACATTTCATTTTGGTATAAATTTTTATATATTGATACAAATTTAAGATTATTTTTGTTTTGCTGTCTATACGTTTCTATTCTTGTTTAAGGTATTGTACCTATGCAACTCATTTTAAAATGTAATATATAATAAAAATACAGGTTAAAGTCACCTATAATAATCAAACTTGTAGTCATGTTAGGTATGTTTGTAAGGTTAAGCCTAGGTTTGTTTAGCTCAGATACAATTAATAGATAACACTTCTCAAACTTGCCAGTGATCTGATGAATATGGCATTTAAAATGTTTAATAGAAAAAAGTTTGCTATGACACAGAGAGACTTGCAGCTCCTAGCAGTGATACCAAGGTCTCCAAAGAAGGGGACAGAGCAACACAACAACTCCACCTGAATTGTGGTAATGCTTACCACTGGGCAAGAATGCCCCAGTGCTGCACCTTCTGCCAAGACCCTGCAAAAACTGTGGATAAACAGGACACTGAAGATTTGATTGACCCACTTTGGCTAGGCAAAGTAAGGTCAGTCTCTCCCATACTCTTCCTTCACAGGAAAACCTCTCACCTTCTGGGCCTGTTAGCCAAAGACTGATGCTGTCATAGTACCTCTGTCCCTAATGCCATGGAGACCATAGGAGCCTGGGATGACTGTCTAGGTAATAGTCTCTGTCATGCTACACAGGTCATTTGGATTATACTTCATACTATGGTTTGTCCTCCTCAGATCTTTGATGGTATCGATGACTAGGCTAGCTATTTCTATGTCAGTTTAGCAGCAGCAGGCAACCAAATTCTTCCCCAAGGCTGCAGCCAGATTGTTAGCTCATTTCATATGTTAAAAAAAAAAGGCCTTCCTTCTTCTAGAGCTACTTAGTATCTTACAGAGAAAAAACGTAAACAGGTTTGCCTTGCTAATGGTCTTTATACTAAAAGAGAAACGGGTTTCAGATGTGACTTTCCACTAAAGGAACATGATTTTCAATGACTGTTCTCAGTAATAACTGTTTATATTTCTGATAAATAATTAGATGGAAAGAAAATATTCTAAGGTGTAAAAGATCTAAGCGTCTAAGATATATAAAGACCTGGGGATATGAAAACTTAAATAAGTTCTGAGATTCTTGGAAAAGGATTTAAGATGTAATTGCAAGTTGTAAAGGTATAAATAAGTGATTTAAGGTATGGGAAATAGTTCAGGTTTCTTTCCCCTTCTATGTTATTGTTACACTAAGAGTTCAAAAGTCCATGGTTTTAACATGGATCGATGGAGTTCTAATAAGTTGGTTAGAAAACTATTTACTTACTGTTCAGTCACAAGCTCCATATTTTAGATTTCTTTTTGTTTTTCTTTTTCTAAGTATAGACTTAAAAGTGCTTTTCATCAGGCCAAAGATTTTTCTGTCCATTCTATATCTGGCTCTCTGGTTAGACAGAATATGTTCACACTTGTTAACTCATATAGATTTTGCTAGGACTCAAAAATATGAGTCTACTCCAGCTATTTTACATATACCTGTTACCTACTTTTTCTACAATATGGATGTCAGTACAGATTGGAAATGCTAATATTATCTAAAACTTTTATGTCTTTTTGTAAACTAAAAAAAAATCAGGTAAACTTGAAAGAATCAGGGGAGTCTGCTGTGGGAGCTCCTTCCATTCCTTCAGCCAATAGCCTTTAAGACACCATCCCAGTTGGGCATGGTCTCTTTTGCTTTAAAAAGCAGTGGTAGCCGTGTGTGCGCTCTCTCTCTCTCTCTTGCTTCCGGCTTCCAGCTGTTAGACTTCATTCCTGATGGCACAGAGGGCTGTTGTCTGGGATGGTGATCTGTAAGTTTTTTCCCCTTAAATAAATAACCCTTTTATTAATCATAATTCCAAACTGGTGTGGGATTGTTTTGTGACTTATGCCTTCAGGAGTCATAAGGCTTGGATCCACCTGTCACAGATCAATATGACTCCAGATAAGTACAGCCTAGTCTTCCCCACCTGTCTACTACTGAAGATGGCATCTGTCTTTTTCCTGGTCCTGGTACTCCTCTGCTTCCCCAATTACAAGGACTATGAGACTGAAAGTTTCAAATGTAATATTTTCTTTGAAGTTTATTTCTTTTAACTTTTGTTCCTCATTTATGTCTGTCTCAGCAGATTTCCACTTGGCTGCAGACATATCCAAGCATCAGCTGCTCACTACAACCTGGCCAAATGACTATGAGCCCTGGACATGATGAAAGCTGATGTGGACCAGTACAACTAATGTGAATATTCTCTTTCTCTTCAGCTGTGTCAGCAAATCAGATGATTCTGATGAATTCCCTCCTTGCCTTTTACTAACATTCCATCATTCCTGGACCCTAATACCAATAGAAAGTAGTTACAAAAGAGAGTGTGTCACCCCTTGTCCTCCAACAGGCTGGAATGTTAGATCAAAAGGACACTCCCTGTAATAGGGAACAAAATAGCTACCTATAGGTGCTTGTTGGAATACCAGATAAGATACCTGTTAAAATTAAATTAGACCCAGAGCAATCAACAGATAGATTCCTTAGCAGAAATACTTCTATAATAGGACACTCAACCTACTGTATGTAAAACAGAGACATTATTATATAGCTTTAAGAAAAATATTGTTTCTATATAAAACACTCAGGAATTATTTTATTTTATTATTGATTTTTATTGAGCTCTACATTTTTCTCTGCTCCCCTTCCTGCCTCTCCCCTCCCCTCCCCACTCCAGCCCTCCCCCAAGGTCCCCAGGCTCAAATTTACTCAGGAGATCTTGTCTTTTTCTACTTTCTACTTCCCATGTAGATTAGATCTGTATAAGTCTCTCTTAGTGTCCGCATTGTTGTCTAAGTTCTCTGGGATTGTGGTTTGTAGGCTGGTTTTCTTTGCTTTATGTTTAAAAACTACCTATGAGTGAGTACATGTGATAGTTGTCTTTCTTTGAGGGTTACCTCACTCAAAATAATATTTTCCAGCTCCATCCATTTTCCTGCAAAATTCAAGATGTCATTATTTTTTTCTGCTGTGTAGCACTCCATTGTGTGAATTTACCAAATATTCCTTATACATTCTTCAATCGAGGGGCATTTAGGTTGTTTCCAGGTTCTGGTTATGACAAACAAAGCTGCTATGAACATAGTTGAGCACATGTCCTTGTGGCATGATTGAGCATCCTTTGGATATATACCCAAAAGTGGTATTACTGGGTCTTGAGAAAGGTTGTTTCCTAATTTTCTGAGAAATTACCCCACTGACATCCAAAGGGGTTGTACCAGCTTGCATTCCCACCAGCAATGCACAATTGTTCCCTTTTCCCCACAACCTCTCCAGCATAAGTTGTCATCAGTGTTTTTGATCTTGGCTATTCTTACAGGTGTAAGATGGAATCCTCAGAGTTGTTTTGATTTGCATTTCTCTGATGACTAAGGATGTTGAACATTTCCTTAAGCGTCTTTCAGCCATTTTAGATTCCTCTGTTGAGAGTTCTCTGTTTAGGTCTGTACTCCATTTTTTTATTGGATTATGTGATCTTTTGGTGTCCAATTCCTTGAGTTCT
>PVIU01034039.1:0-11766 GCA_004026605.1 Ondatra zibethicus | reverse complement strand
TCCTCAAGGCAGAAGGTCTTTTGCAACCATGTATCTCCTCGAGGAGCTACAGGATGCTGTGGCAGCTGGCATGTCTCTGTGTTAGAAGCTCTTTTGTGAAATGCCATACTCTCAGGTCTGTAAAGGCACTTGAGAATTAGGTACCATTACCTGTTATATTTAAACTAGACATATAAGCTAAATTTAGACATGTATTTTACCCAATTACTGACAGCTTACCAATGCTAGTATATGTACGAATATTAAAAGCAATATTTTAATAAGTCAAAAAATACTAGCACACATGGGTACTCTTACCCAAGATGGTGGTGGGGTCAAAATGGAGGTTATCCATGTGTTTGTATTTATTCAGAGCTGTTGTAATCTGGAATTATATGTTTTACAGATCTTAAAACATGCACACATACACACAGAGAAATAAAACAAGCATACTGTAAAATCAAACACACATACTCAGACACATAAAGCAAGCATACTGTAGAAACACACCCATATACTCACACAAACATAAAACCATCTTACTGTGGAAATGCACTAACATAAAACAAGCATACTGCAGCCACATTATTCTAATAGACAGACAAAACACTTTTAGGAGCCCGTGTCAGCTGACCAACTTAAAAATCCTGGTGTAGGCTGCAGAAGCCAGGCAAGCACACAGGTGGTTCCATAAGGACCAGATTAGCAGATGCTGTATGGGAGAACAGAAACGTAAGGACGGAACACCTAGACAGCTTAGAGTGTGAGAACAGGAGGACTGGATCCATTGTAGGGAGAATCGCAGCATGACCATATTACATGATAGGAATACAGACAAACAGCATAAACTTATAAAAACCTACCAAGGGAATGAGGTCATTAAATTTATTTCCAGAGCCCAGAAAATCAAGAAATCACGGAAGAGAGTATGATAACTCAATAATTACTTTCAGGCGCAGAAAAGAAAGAGGTCTAAGGACATGAGTAAAAGATGAACCAAAGAGGACATTGAACCTCAGAATTGTGGGTTAAGCTCAGAGACAGAGTGCTTAACATAGCATATGTGAGGCCTTGGGTTCCAATCTCAGGACTTTCAGCAAAGAAAAACACATGTTTTAAAAAAATAAAGACATATCTCATGATAAGAAATGATGTTTTGGAGTGATATTTTATTTGTATTTTAATAAATAATACTTGCCTAAAAAGATCAGAGTAAAAAATAAAGTTGCAATGATCAGCCTTCAGACCAGGTGATAGTGACACAGACCTTTAGTTTCAGTAGCCACAGTAGTTTTCCACAGAAACTGGGCAGCAGTGGTGCACACCTTTAATTTAAGCTTTAGAGACGACTATAAAATGGGAGGAGACAGCTCTCACAGTGTCACTTTGAGATTCCTGGAGGCAAGATTGCCATTTCTAGAGGTAAGAGCCAGTGGCTGGCTGTTTTGCTTTTCTGGTATTCATGTTGAACCTCAATTTTTCTCTCTGGATTTTTATTAATTGTCCTACAATATTCACTGCTTTTAATTTTAATTTGTTTCATAATGAGGCTAAATTTGTCTTATCAGCAATGTGTTTGTGAATTGTCTGCTAAAGTTACATGTCATTTTTTAAAAATATCAAAACAGATTTCTCTATTTTTGATGATATTATATTAATTTACAATAAATATCATGCATAGAAGTAAGTATATGCATATGTGGATGACAGACATAGAATTAGAGGAATAGGTAGAGGTAAAGGAGGAGAGATGGAAAGACAGAGGAAAAGAGGGCAGAAAAAGGAAAAGAAAAGGAAATTAAATGAGAAGGGAAGAAATAACGGAAGTAAGAAAATGGAAGTCCATCATTATGCAAATGGATAATAAGTACATGTGAGTAATAAGTCTTTACTGTATGCATCCTTCAATGTTTATTTTTTTCTTCATGAGGAGTAATATGTTAGAGGATGGGATGATATGACTGATGGTGGGCAGACCCTTACCAGTTGCCTTTACTAGGCAGTTATGAATAGGGCAACCCCAAGTGAGTTGACAACTGAACAGTCATTATTGCACCAAAGTAGTTTTGTATGCGTCAAGTACTCATTAGAGAAACAAGGCTTAATGAGGTTGTCAATAAATTGGAACCCATATACACAGTTTGTAGAATTTTTAAGTAAATGTGCATTTATATATGATGAAAATTATTTTTCTATATGCTCTCAAAAATTTCTAATTTCAAGAACATGGGTGGTTAGTGAATTTTCTTAACTATGTTGTTTCCCCCTTTCACTTCTTTTTAAATTGTATTACAATTTCACACATTTATACTTAAGAAAAAACCCCTTTTGTCATTTTCCGCAACTTACCCAGTAACACCCCTCCCTCTCTCACTGAAAGTTGTTTTTCCATCAAGTATTCTCCTAAATTCCATACCTTCTTTTTGTGTATAACACACTGAGTTTAATTAGAGATTCTGGCAGGGACACATTTGGGAGATTACTTACTGTATCAAGAATAAGTTCTCAACACCAATGACTCTCTAGATTTGGAAAAATATCATGTGCCCCTCCTTCTACAATGATCAACGGTTTAATCTTTTGCAGGTCTCTGTCCACTTTTGTTTTCTCTGAACCTAGGAGAGGTTGATATAACTATCACATTTGAATTCTATATAACTAGCTTCCCACACAAAAACTCATAAAAAAATTAATAAAGGATAACATTTAAGGAACCAACACAGAATAACTATTGAGCAGAATAACCATTGCTTTGAAAGTATATGTAACTTATACAGTTATTACATATCTAACATAAAAAGACATGGTATTCATGTAAGAGTATACCTTATAAAAGAGTTAAGAACAAATACACTATTGTTATGACAGCATAAATATAATCAAAATTGTACTTGAGATAGTTGGTGCAGGAGAATTGTCTGTATTCTGTCAATCATGATTTAAATAAACGCTGATTGGCCACTAGCTAGGATATATAGGTGGGACACCCAGACAGGAAGTAGAGGCAGAGCAAGGAGAATAGGAGAATTCTGGGAAGCAGGAAGCTCTCTCAAGGCTCCTGCCCAGACCACTGAAGAAGCAGGATGTGATCTGCCCCACTGAAAAAAGTACTGAGCCATGTGGCTAACATAGATAAGAATAATGTGTTAATATATGTTATAAAAGCTAATACAAAGCCTGAGCTAATGGGCCAATCAGTTTATAATCTTCTGGAGACCTCAGTATGATTTTCTTTGGTACTTGCTGGCTGTGGGAACTACACAGGACGGAAACCCCAAATAGCAGGCCCTCATGTTACAGATAGTAATATAATATAGACCACTCACTGAGATAGAAAAAAGTCTTATGTGAGAGGGTTAATGAAAAAATGGGAAATAATTTCAGGTTTCACTCCATAGAAAAATGAAAATCATGTGCATTCACAATGAACATGAAGTGACAAAATATTTTCATAGAAAATATCTTCTTTCTGGTTACTAGGCACTAGAAAAGCATTTCAAATTCCCTATTTAAACTCCAAATTTAAAGAATTTTCTCTATACATTGTATCCATATATACAGTTATTTAGAAAGTCTTAGAAATAATGTATTTTCCAGAATAAAATTGAGTAAAAGCTACAAAGACCTAATAATGAAACTTAATAGCATATAGTGAATGAAACAGAATTGAAACAACTCACATTAATGATACATCAATATGCCTGATGCTTGAAATAATTCCTTCATGTTCATAAGTTATTCCTCTCAATAACTAGAAAAAAACAGATTAACATATTTTAAATCCAAAATAACATTGGTTTCATCACTGAATTTTTGCAACATTTAAAAGTCTAAGTTGACTTTGTCATGGTTAATTTTGGTTTCACATATTTTTATTTTGTGCACATAAAATGGAAAATTGAATTTTGAAATCAGGATAGGCCTTGATGCCATATATAGGTGATAGATAGATACATAGATAGATAGAATCAACAACTTATGATCTGGTGATCACTATATAGTATATTTTTCATTGCTACAACAAAATAACAAGATAAACAATTAAGGATTTGTTTCTACTCAGAATTGAAGGATGAAGTTCACAATGGTGTAGCACTGATGATAGTAGAACCCATAATCAGGAAACAGAGAGACATGAATAGTACTGATCAGCTTCCTAAATATTATTTATTTATTTACTCCAGGACCCTAGCCAAATGAATAATGTTATCCATTGTTAGAGTTGTCCTTTCCCCTCAAATAAAAAGCCTGTAGACTACCTCAGAGGCATCTCCAGAGATTATATTTATAGTGATTCTAAATTCTGTCAAAATGATAGCCAAGATTAGATATCACATTGATATTAACTTATAGTTATCTTCAAATTTATATTTCATAGATCTTTATTATTTGAAGGCTACTGGAAAATAGAAGATTTTCATACCATACTATTTCACAAAAGCATATTTTATTGGAAATATTTGTATATGATTAAAACAAATGTATTAAAATGTATTTTTATTTACATATTTTTAGAAATGCTTAAAGTCAAAAAAATCTGAAGTCCAATATGATAATTGAACATCTAAACTATTAATGTATCACCATAACAACGCTCTTTGCTCCCTGTCACCTCAGGCACACGCAGCTCTCTTTTATAAAACAATTAGAAAGAGAATAACATTAAATTTCATCCCTAAACACTTCATGATGTGTTTCTTACAGTTAGGATCATATTATAATATATCTATGTCAGTCCTAATAAGAAACCAAATATTAAACAACTATTATTAATTACAATAAAATTATCTTAACTTCATCTAAAATATATTTTCATGTTTTCATTTCCTATAATTGAATAAGCTTCAAGATTGCATTTTGCTTTAGTTCTCTATGATCCATAAGAGATGAGCAGTTACTTTAATCTTATAATTGCATTCGATAGTTTAAATAGTTGTTCCTTTGTGCATGTGTGTATTCATGTCTGTATGTGTATATAATTTTATTTCTGTGTTTGCTTGTTTTGTAGAGTGAATTCATGTATGTGTACATGTGTATAAAGGACATAGGATGCTCTCAGCTGTAATTTCTCAGGAGCCATTTAACTTGGATTGTGAAAGAAAATCTTTCACTGGATTGAAGCTCACCAGGTAACCTAGCTTGGTTTTCAAGTGAACTACAGATATCCAGCTGTTTTTTTTTTTTTTTTCTCCCCAGTGTTGGGATTAGAAACACATAGCAACACACCCAATTTTCATGAATGTATTCTGGGGATTTAACTCAGATTCCAATGATTACATAGCAAACATTTTCAGAACTAAGCCAGTGGTTCTCTACCTATGGGTTATGACCCCTTTGGGGGGAAAACTTGCCCTTTTACATGGTACACCAAAAACCATTGGAAAAAACAAATATTTACATTATGATTCATAACAGTAGCAAAACTATAGTTATGAAGTAGCAATGAAAATAATTTTGTGTTTGAGTAGACATGGCTTTTTCTTCTGGGCTACCTACCAGCTGCCAAATCATGACAGAAACTTATTATTAGTTTTGAATGCTTGGCCTAGTTTAGGCATGTTTCTAGCTAGCTATTTTGACAACATGTTTTTCTTTTTGCCTCGGGGCTTTTTACTCTTTCTTACTTTCTTGCTGTCTCTATGTCTGGATGACTGATGGCTGTCTGGCTTCTGGACCTGGGCATTTCCCTCATTCTCTCTTCATTCTTCTCTCATTCTGCCTTTCTCCTCAAGGCTAGATATTTTCTCCTATTCATTTTCTCTGCCCACCAGCCACATCTATCCTGTCTCCTGCCTAGCTAGTGACCATTCAGCTCTTTATTATACTAATCAGGCGCCTTAAGTAGGTAAGGTGGAGCAAATGCAGCACATCTTTTCATGACTAAACAAATGTAGCATAAACAATTATAACATATATTTGCCTTGTTAAATAGTATTCCACAAATGCTGGGGGTTACCACATACAGAGCTATAGTAAAGAACCACAGCATTAGAAAGGTTTAAATCTACTAAACTCTATATGTTATCTACCCATCCCTAGTTCTTCAATGTGTTCTCACTCAAGATTCTGCTGAAAGTGTGTTGATGTTCACATTCATATTAAAAATCTTTAAAGACCTGAAACAAGTGATTCTGTAACATTTACATTACATATCATCAATATACATATTATTTTAGGCCATGAAGCTACCAATGACATATGATGTGACCTCTGATTTCTGTATTGTGTCTTGTGTTCTATTTATAAATAATAACTCATGAAAGTGATCATGCATATCTTGTTTTCAACATGTTTTGGCATATGGCTTATGCCACTACTAGTTACATTAGGGTATTTTTACTACAGAAGTAAATAGTGTATAATTGTATAATACCTTACACATTTATTTTCTGAGGTTATATGTCAAGGGAAATTTGTGTATATATTCTAAGTCTTAAATTATTTTCTAAAATCATATCTTTAATTGATTGTTCACCCACATAAAATTTCATAAAATCATTGCTGTCATCATTCCTCTTCCTACCTACAGGTTTTCACTAAAGTCATGTCCAAGTGGGTTGCTGCATCTTTTTTCACATGTCCTTATATTACTTGAAGCCTTTTGTTCTGCTACATCATCTTGTATTGCCTTTTTAATTCTTTATAATCAAGAAGTTCTGCATTATTTAAGCAGAAAATTATTGTTGGAAACTAATGTCTTAGTGTTACTTATGCAGTTTAGAACTGGCATATCAGTATGTAAGAATCAGACAATTAGCCTTTCTTAAACATTCGAATACAGTTGCTATAGGAAGATGTACCTTTCCAGTAATAAAATTAAGATGTAGCCCTAACATTTTAATTGTCTATAATTCCTTTGCTTTCTTAGGACCTGAAACCACTTCCACTTGTTTTACTCTCTTTTTACATGTCCGTTGGATATGTATTTAAATCCAGGTTGCTATTCTTCTCCAGGAACAATGACTTCCTGTCAGTTGTTTCTGGCCTATATTTCTCAGTCTCTCCCCCTGAATTCAAAATTGCCAGTACTGATTATTATTGTCACACATTTGCTCTTAATTTCTCACTTACTTAGGGCTTCATATGACTATGAGGATTTTCTAACAAAATTATTATGTTACTTCATTTTCCTTATTTTCATGCAGTTTAGTTTGAATTTCATGATCTTTTGCTTTCAGAAAAAAAAAAATTGCACCTGAAATTGTAACTCAAATTACAGTATTCTATATCATCAGATGGTGTCTTTGGTATATGTCTTATGAAGTTTATCTATTTTGCATGTTTCTTCCATTTAGAATTGGATTACACATAGAAAGATTCAAATTTAAGCACATGACTCTAATCCCAGCACTCAGGGGCAGAGACAGGCAGATATCTGTGAGTTTGAGAACAGCCTGGTCTACAAGAGCTAGTTATAAGACAGGTTCCAAAGCCACAAAGAAACCCTGTCTCAGAAAACAAAAAAACAAAAAAAAATTTAAAAGCTGTTGTAAAGGCTGGATGTGGTGGTACATGCCTTTAATCCCACCACTCAGAGACAAAGGCAGACTGATTTCTTAGTTTGATCTCATCCTGGTCTACATAGCAGCTTCCCGGAAAGCCAGGGCTACACAAAGATTACCCCATCTCCCATCTCTAACAACAACAAAACTGTTCTTTTTCTGCTCAACTCCATAAGTGTTGCAAAAGGCGCGCGGGCTTGCTTTTGGTCCCAGCGGCCACTGAGCTCCCGCCGCCTGGTGCCTGGCTAGCTTATATCCGAAATAATTACACGGAAACTATATTCATTTAAATACTGCCTGGCCCATTATCTCTAGCCTCTTATTGGCTAACTCTCACATATTCCTTTAACCCATTTCTAATAATCTGTGTCACCACGAGTCATGGCTTACCGGGAAAGATTCAGCATGTGTGACCTGGGAGCTTCATGGCAGGCAGCACTCTCTAACTCTGTCCCCTTCCCAGTATCCTGTTAGCTGTCCCTGTCTATCTAAGTCCTGCCCTATCAAAAGACCAAGGCAGTTTCTTTATTAGCCAATAAAAGCAACCCAAATACAGAAGGACCCTCCTACACCACATAAGGTCAGAAACAACCATACTTTTGAAATTATTTTAAGGTTTTATTTAAAATATTAAAATTGTTTGGATTGAAATAGTCCTCACTTGATGGCAATAATGGATATAAAAGAAGTATTACTAAGAGATCCAAATGACTTTAAGCATTATTCTTACACGGTCTATGCTTTGATGCTATATCACTTGTTTTTGAAATTCACTGAGTGCTCTGAAAAATTTAAAAATAGAAAAGCAAAGAATATTTTTCTTAGTTTCTTCTGCCTTATCCTTTTACTGAGAAAATACGAAATAATCACTTGTTTAGATACTTACTAGAATTGTGTTATACATGCCCATTCAGTTTTATAATTTTCCCATTTCTTTTCATGTTTAGTATTGTGCTGAATTATGTAGACACTATAATCAGATGTGCCCCATATCTTTAACCAAGAGAGTAAATCAAATATACAATGTAAATGAATGACTTTAAATATGATACCAGGTCCCAATTAAGTATATGTAAAAAATAAGAAATGACCAAATTTATTTAAAATTCCCATTAAGCCATTGTCAATGCTTTATTAAAGTTTAATTGGTTAGTTTTCTATTTTGTTTGGTATGTTTTCTATTTTGTCTGCCAGATAATTAATAATCAATTTTCACTCTCTAGTGGTTTACAAACTATGGTGATCCAGTCTTTGTTGGTAAGATTACAAAAAGAGGAATGCTGTTGTTTAGATAGAGTTTGAATATAATCTGTCTTTTTCACATTCATTCTTGCCATGAAGCCTTCTTCTTTTATGTAATGTATTCATTCAAAACAGTCTTTACCACAGTCACCTTAATGTGGCCACCAAACATTCAATTTTCTGCTTCAAAAATTTAAGTTAAACAAATGTTCTTTTTTCATTATCAAGCACTTGATGATTTGCTATAGCAGTAGAATGTGGAATAATACAAAGGATTAATATTATCATGATCTTTCTATATACTACCATAATTTTTTTGGATAAGGGGTAATGGCATATTCTGAAAGGATAAAGCATTCTAGAAATACATATTTAAAAGTAACCTTTGGAGTTGCAATTTCTAAAATGAATATTTATCAAAATGAATTCTGTCTCTATATTTTAGTTCAGTGAATTATAGGTCCCTAATTTTTAAATTTGCAAGACTTAAGTAGCTTAAATCAAAGCATAATATACTGTTTTATTGCTTCTGTAAGTTATTCAATGGAATTTTAATGCTGTCTTAAAATATGACTTGTTCTATATGATATGCTAAATATTCATTCTAAAACCAAATATATATTGTTCTTAACTTCTAAGTGCTTGTAGTCACCTGGAAAAGAAACAATGAAAATTGAAAGCAAATTCATGCAATTTTACATGCTGTGAAAGTCTTAAAACAAAGAATAGACTATTTTTGAGAAACAGATATAATAACCATCTTGGTATATATTGAATATTTCTTTGAGGATGTCCTAGGAATAGTAGTTAGATCCTCTGGAAAAACAGGTTAGCTGGCAAATTGATAAAATGCACAATGTCCAAAGACAAGCTTTCTGACTGTCAGTGATGGAGATATAGAAAAAGAAAAGACAGGCAAATCTCAAATGGCATAGGTCTAATCTTCACCTCACTCTGATTAATGTTTTGGTCATTTGAATGAATGACAAAAGCTTTGCTGAATGATACGTTCAATGCAGAACCCACTTACAAAATAAAACCTGTTTGTGCATTATGAAAATTAATGAACTATCATCTCTCATTCACATTTTGATGTTAGAGCATGATCATGTTTGGAAATGAACAATAGAACCTACTCTTGAGTTCCTTCCTATGAAAGGATTTTGAGTTTTTAATCAACAAAATGGCTAGTCATATTCCTCATTTCCCTGACCCTTCTGCAGTTTATCTTTAGAGCACTGTCTTGTCTTTCCTGTCATAATGAAAGAAATAGTCTTCATTGTGGCTGATAATCATTCTGTCTGTATTTGTATATTGTCATATCTTTTTCAAGGACCTTCATCCATCTGACTCATATACCATTGTTTCTTTCTCATTTACTTGTATAATCCCTCCCAAGAAATCAAGAAAATAATAATTTAAAGCACTTCAAATTTTCAAAAAAAATTCTATATACCTTTCCTCTGTCCCACCCTTTCCCCATAATTACCAGCAATGTTGCCATTCCATTAATTTATTGTATACCTTTAGTATCTTTGGGAAATAATATGAATTCTCCACTTTTACTGCTTTATCCCCATTCTTTTGTCAACCTGTTGAAATGTAGCTTCTCCTCTAATCATTAACCCAAGAAATATCATTAATACCACATAAAATTTCTGGCTTACTTCAAATGAAATCATCTAGAGGTCACTTTACCACTAAAATCCAATGTAGTGGTTCTCACTTCCATTTCTCTGAGATTCCCTTTCTCTTTTATTTCTAGGCTTAATTCTCATTTATTTTTTGGTTACAATATCATGATTTGTGATTTCCAGGGAAACCTTCTTGAAGCTTTTCAAGCACATGTATAATTGTAAATGATATACTGTTTTGTGGGTGCTTACAACCTTTATTCTTTACTATTTATAAGAAAAAAATGTATTGGAATTTTGTTACTTTGTATTTATTTCATTAAAAAAATTTGGACAGGCAGAAAGTAGTGTGCTTGAATTTATATACTTATATATTTACTTATTTTGAATCCTGGTAAACAATGGATGAGGAGAATGGACAGAAAATAAATGAAAGAAATATTTAATTGCTTAAGATTTTTGACAGTTTTTAAAGAACACAGCAAAGAATACTGAGGTTTGATTGAACAGGTTGGAAGAGGTAAGCTAAAATAAACAAAAACAATCAACTGTCTTTTAGTATGATATATATATTGCTTTGCCCAAGTTTGATGAATACCAGAAGAAAACACCAAGTACTCTGTATTATATTTGTTATACTTAGGCTATAATTAATGTGCTTCTGTTTTTAATTGACTTATTTGCACATTGAAATACAGAGGTAGAAAGATAATTTTCCTTTTGCAAAAATTAATTGAGCTCTGTAATTCAGTATTTGTTGTTGTGCAAACTTGTGCCCCAACTATGGAAATCAGCAAGGAATTTCCTCAAAAAGTTGAAAATAGATTTTCTACATAATTCAGCTATACCACTGTGGTGGCTTGAATAGGAATTTATCTCATAAACTCTTGTGTTTGAATGCTAGGCCCATAGGAAGTGACACTATTAGGAAGTGTGGCCTTGTTTGATGATGCGTGTCACTGTGGAGGCAGGTTCTGAGGCCCTCTATGCTCAAGCGAGACCTAGTGTAGCATAAGTTCTAATAGGTCTTAATAATAAAAGCCCAAATTCTGATATAGGGGAAAATGCTGAAAGATAAGAAAGATGAAGGAACATAACCACAGTCACCTTACCTACTGAACTTCCCAGCCGAAAAAAAGAGTGAATTTCTGTCCCCTCCTGCCTTATCACTTCCTCTCTTCACCCAGCAATATAATTTCCTGTTGGTCTGTAGAGACCTCCAGACCTCTATGCTTAGCTAGGGATCTAGCTCCACCCTCTGGTCATCAGGCAAGCTTAATTGTACAAACAGATATCACCATAGTCTAGTATACAGTTTCCTTTTGCTGTCTGCAGATAAAGATGTCAAACTCTCAGCTCCTTCTCCAGCTTGTCTGTCAGCACATTGTCATGCTACCTGACATGATGAT
>PVIU01034038.1:0-11786 GCA_004026605.1 Ondatra zibethicus | reverse complement strand
TAAGAGACATTTCAAATTTATACTATTAGAAAATCTCAAGTTTAACAAGGAATAGGTCCTCAAAAAGTTTCCAATGTGCTCAAAACACATTTTCCTTTTATTGGCGTTATATTATATTGCAGAGTTTATTGCAACATGTTCTAACAGGGGCAATATTTCAGTGGCCATTCAAAGAGAACTACCAAGCACTAACAGCCAAATGGAGTCTGACAATCATTTATGCCTTGCAGATTTTCATTATAATTTGAACAAAGTATCATGAAATAGTTTTCAATTTAAATAATACTATGCTAGATTATCGCATCTCTTGATTTGGGCCACAACTTAAGCATAATGTAAAAATCAGAGGCATAAGAAAATCAGTACCTACATGTTATCAAAAATGATATATTAGGCCCAAGATTGGTATAGCAGGGTCTTCAGAAAATTCAGTAGATTGATTCCCAATTTTCTGAGAAACCACCATACCGATTTCCAAAGTAGCTGTACAAGAACATCATGCCTATGATTAGACATTATACTCTACCCTTCTACCTGTGCAATGGATCCTTCAGTTACACTTCAAGACAGCAGCTTCAATTTTATTCACTATGTCATATTATTGCAATCCCAAATATTTTCTGAAGTCTTTTTATTACTGTTTGAGAATTTTATAGATGTATCCATGCATATGATGCTTTGGCTAAATCCACCCCCTATTACTTCCTAATTCCTCACCTTACCCCCTCTAACTACCCCCATCACCTTTCTCTCCCTACTCCATGTGCTGTTCTTAGTAAACCTGTAAAGTCCACAAAGTGCCGTGTGCATGTGCATGTGCATAGCAGCATCTATTGGATCATGAGTCAGCCTCTCAGGGGTCTTATGAAAACTGGCTCTACTTCCCAGTCTCCATCAATTATAATAATTCTTCAGCCAGGCAGGAGTGAGATTCCATGACCTTCCCCGTCACCTCATTCACGCTAATAATTTGGCTGCCTTGATGTATTATGCGCACAGTCACAGCCTTATGTGTTCTATGACCCTCTAATGTCTGGCAAATATAACTTTACTACAGAAGTCCACTACCCCTGGCTTTTATAAGTTTTTCACCCTCTCTTCTGAAATGATTTCTGAGCCTTAGGGTGAGGAGGAATGATACAGAAGTCTCATTTAGAGCTAAGCACCCCAGAGTCTCTTATTTTCGGCATCTGCTGCAAAAAGTGGCTTCTCTGATAAGGCTTGAGGGATGTTCTAATCTATGGGTATAAAGATAAGAGCATGGGGGCAGAGTATTGCTATGTCCAGTTAGCAGAATAATAGTATTAGGTCATACCCTAGGGTCATGACCTAGCCAGTTATGGGATTTTGGCCCAGCTAACAATACTAGGCAATGCATTCTATCTTTTGGCTTGGTTTTTAAAATTTATTTAAATAACATTTTTTCATTTATTTTACATATGACCACAGTCTCCCCTCCCTCCTCTTTTCCCAGTCCCCCCTTTTCCATACCTAATCCCCTTCCATTCCTCCTTTGTCTCCATTGAGAAGAGGCAGGCCTCCCTCCCATGGGCTTGAACGAAGCATGGCACATCAAGTTGAGGCAGGACCTAGCTCCTCTTCTTGCCGCAAGGCTGGGCAAGGTGACCCAACATGGGGAACAGGTTCCCCAAAGTCAGTAACAGGTCCTGATCTCACTGCTAGGAGCCTTACAACGAGAGCAAACTACACAACTGTCACACCAAACAGAGGGCTTGGGCCATTTAGGCTCCCTAACTGTTGGTCCAGAGTCCCTGAGCTCAGGTCAGATGTCTGTGTGAGTTTCCCCATCATGAACTTCCTGGCTCTTAGAATCCCTCTTCCCTATATTCAGCAAGACACTCGAGTTCAGCACAGTGCTTGCCTGTGGATCTCTGCCTCTGTTTTCAGCAGTTACTGGATAGAGTATCTCTGATGACAACTAGGGGAGTCACCAATCTGGTTACAACAGATGCCCACAGGCACCCCACCACTATTGCTAGGAGTCTTAGCTGAGGTTATCCTTGTGGATTCCTGGAGGTTTCCATGGAGCCAGGTTTCTCTGTAACCCCGAAATGCCCCCCTCCCATCAAGACATCTCCTTCATTACTCTCCCAGTCCATGTCCTGCCCCCGACCCACCTCTGGCTTCCTCTGCTTGCTACCTCAAGTTTCCATCCCTCCTTCCCCACTACTCTGCCCCCAGTTTGCTCTTAGTCATCAGGGAAATGCAAATCAGAACAACTCTGAGATATCCACTAACACCTGTCAGAATGGCTAAGATCAAAAACACTGAAAACAGATTAAGTTTGAGAGGATGTGGAGGAAGGGGAACACTCATTCACTGCTGGTGGGTGTGCAAAATTCTATAGTCACTTTAGAAATTGGTATGGTGGTTTCTCAGAAAATTGGGAATCAGCCTACTCAGTTTTCTGAAGACCCAGCTATACCAATCTTGGGCATATATGCTCAATCATACCACAAGGATATTTGCTTGACTATGTTCATAACAGCATTATTCATAATAGCCAGAACCTAGAAACAACCTAGATGTCCCTCAACTGAAGAATGGATAAAGAAAGTGTGATACATTTGCACAGTGGGGTATTACTCAGCAGTAAGAAACAATGCCCTCATGAAATTTGCAGGTAAATGGATGAAACTAGAAAAAAAAATCATTCTGAGTGTGGCATTGGCTTTAAATTCAGTCAGAATGTTGTTGCTTAGTCCCATAGCATCTGAGCCACTATTTTACCACTGAACATATTTTGCCAGAACAGTTGCTATCACAGCTTCCAGGGTAGAGATAAGACTTTGAATGACTTTTCTCTGTCCTTAGTTCACACAGAACCATGGAAATTAACCAGCAAGGACAGAGCTCCCAGTTGAGCATCAGCTTGACTGTTTTCATATCCCATGACTCAAGTATGTGGTGTCTTTAGAAAATAGAAGTATTCTATCAAGGTCTGGAAGGTAACCAAAGCAAATGGAAATAGCTTGTTAAGTTTTTGTTTGTTTGTTTGTTTGGAGCGAAGGCCCTATAGTAACACATTGGCCAATAACTCAAAGAGAGGCAACCCACATCTGACACTGGTCTTATTTAATGGACTATAGTATCTGGGAGAGAGATAAGCCCATGTTTTAGGGTAGGTAACACCATTTAAACTTTTACATATATATGCACTTTGGAAGCTTCTACTGTAGGTTTTATAAGGCCTTTTCAAAGGTCTTCCATGTCAGATCCCTCCCCATACTCCCTTCTCGCCCATCATCCACCCCATTTGATCCTTCCTGTCCCGTTATTCCTCTTTCCCCTTCATACCATACCACCAATGTTCTACCACCCAGTCTTGATTTTTTTCATTTCTGTTTACATGTTTTTAGAACCAATTTGTCACTTATCTGCTCCACAAGTTATGAATATTTTATTTAAAAAATCTGAGGATCCTTAGTTATACAACCAGGACCCAGATTATAATAACATTTTCCTGCCTTCTCAGGCAGCACTCATTACATTCTAGACTTTAGTTTTCTCTCCTTAAATGACTGTCTACCACACTTCTGCCTTGTTTTATCTCCTCAAGTAATCACTTCTGAGTAGGTGAGGAGTTCCTCACTCTTCTTAGTTGTTCCAGCCATGCACGTGGCAAAGCTCATGTGCACATATTCTTTTTGGGAAGGTAACTAACAATCTGCTTATTCTCCAGCCCTTTGTATGGTTGTATCCAATTTGTTACTTTCCCACTGTCTTGAATGAAAAGGGATTTGACTAGGTGCACTTTGAGGAAGAGAAAAAGACAAAAAGAACTTTTACAGGGTCATGTGTCATTCTCAGTTTCTATAAATAGCTATACATGTAACGCATAACGATATCAATAGAGTAGATAGGTACATCTTAGAAATACTCAACTGATTAGCTAGTCAGAAAAGATCCCACTTAATGTTATTTCCTGTTTTACCTTAAGAATGCTTGTAGGGCATTTTCCCTGCCTCCAAAGGGAAAAGCCATCAAGTTTTTCTCTTGAAGGAAGGATTCTGATTATTCTATACTACTCATTGTTACCTTACAAAGTTCCTCAACAGAGAAAGTAAGTACCATAGACAAAATACAGCTTTCAGTTAGGCTAGTTCTACCATCTACCAACTTCATAATCCTATCAAAAGTAATTTTAGAGACATTATAAAATTACCATGGATGGTGCTTAGAATAAGAGACATAATAGTAGCTGTTTCTATGCATACTATCTTTTTATTGTAAAATTATATTTATCTTATGTGTATGAGCATGGGAGTGCCATGGTGCGTATGTGGAGGACAATGGACGGCTTGCAAGTGCCTATGTACTCTTATTCTACTATGTGGGGTTGCAGGATTGAACTCAGGTCATCAGCTTTAGGAGCAAGCACATTTACCAAGTGAGCTAGCTATCTCTCTGGCTCCATTAAGAAGAAAAGCCACTCCTGAATTCCGTCTGGATTTGTGTGTGTGGTTTATGTACGTATGTGTACATACGTGCATTTATATGTTTGTGGGTATGTGTTCCAAGACATAGAGGACTTTTTTTTTTTTACTCTATAACTCTTTTCCTTCCCACTTTATTTATTCAGACAGGGTCTCTCACTAACCTGGAGCTCAACGTTTTGGCGAGACTGGCTGACCAGCAAGTTTCAGGGCTCTCTTTCTTTGCCACTCTACTCTAGGCCTTTGCTGGTTTTTATTATAGGTGTGGTTTTATTTGGGTGTATGAGATCTGCACTCAGGTCCTGAGGCTTGTGCAGGAAGCAATTTATCCACTAAGCCATATCTTAAGCTGCTGGATTATTTCTGCATTTTATGAAAACATTTTTATTAACTTTTTTATATTCACTATGTATGTCTGTTAGTTATTCTTTTAAAGTTTTAAATTTTATTTCCTCTCTTTGAGAAATTCATACATGTTTCAATCATAATCATCCCCTCGCCAACTCTTCCCAGATTCATCTGCCTTCCCCACCCACCCAAATTTCTTTTCACCCATTAAGTTCTATTGGTCCTTCCCACATATTCTAGGATATCTAGGGTATGAGGTCAGCTCACCAGGGCCCGCATCTTAAAGGAAACTACAGCTCTGCTAGTAGCTATCTGCTGCCAAGAGCTGCTCTGCTAAGAGTTGGCTAAGTAACATCTAAGAAGCGGAATTAGACGCCACAGGTTAGAGTAGGGCAGAAGTATTGAACACTGGTTTGATCCCTGGATTTTATATTTGAGGTTGCTTAAAAATAAGAGAAACATTCTCAGTTTTGATTGTTCATGTCTTACTTTCCCTTTTTAGAGTATACTTTTAAAATCTAACAGCATACTTATTCTTAAGACTACTTCAAGTATGTTATAGAATAATTTATTGCATAAGACATTTGAGATCTTTTATTTATCTATATTATTATTTATCTTTAGCAACAACAGGAAGAAGCCATAAGACAAAGAGAACAAGAAAGGTTGGGTCACTCCTGCTTTTTAAATTCTTTAAGAGTGTCTCGTGCCTTTTGATCTTGAGAGTAGGATGTGAACCGTTCACTGAGTGAATACGAGTGTTACACGGCTCTCACTGGGCTCTCCAACACTGTGTCATGACACTGTCTCCTCGGCAACACTGGCACTTTAACGGCTTCTTTGAGCACACTTTCTTTTAACTATAAACAATAGTCTTGGAACATTTATTCCATTTTTAAGCCTTGTCCTTGGAAGCCCAAACGCCTTTCAGATCCTACCGCAGACACAGCTTCCTCTGACCTCCACACAGGTGCCGTGGCACACACACGGAGTCCCTCAAACTTTGAGTCAAATAAGCACAAACATAAATGTAACAGTTTCCCCTTTTTAAATTCATGCTGTAAAACCCAAAATGTTCAAGGGGCAGTGTCGATACCTCAGTTGGTAAAGTGCCTGGTGTTCAAGGATGAGGATCTGTGTTCAGAGGTAACTACCCAGGCATAGCAGCTGGTACCTTTAAACCCAACTCTGGAAAGTTGGAGAGGTGGAGACAGGCAGATCCCTGAAGCTCAGCCAACCAGTCTAGACAAATCATAAACTTCAGGTTTAGTGAAAGAACCTGTCTCAAAGTGATCAAGGGAAGACCATATATTAACCCCTGGCCTTTGTGTGCACCTGTATGCACTTGTGCTCACAAGGCAGGCATATACATCAAACACACACACACACACACACACACACACACACACACACACACACATTCGATTTTTACCTCTGAAAGAGAAAAACACAAGCAAGCAAACAGCAATAACAAAAATACAACCCTCTCCTCTGACCCACAATTCCAAAATTATTTACAATATGGTATATGGCACAAAAACATAAAAATAGAGAAGAGCTGATTTCTAATGTATATTTAAATTATATGAATGAAAGTAATACTTGTACGGTATATCACCTATACCGCGGTATAGCATTTAAAGTAATACAAAATATTTTACAGAAGTATTTTGTAATATACAGGCAAATAATATCCAAAAGAAGCTGTCAAAAATACAGGCTTCTAGACATATGGTAAAACTATAAAGGACATCAAGGACCAGTCAAACCAATGAAAAGGTGTTGAACAAAACTTCCAAGATTGAAAACATGCCTGTATTCACTATAGCTAACAGAAAATATTAATGTGAGCAGTTCCATTTAATAAGAATCTTAGTACCTTACAGTTGTTCACAAGTGTATATAATATTAAAAAAAATCACAAGAACTTAATTTTTCTGTTGTTAATTCCTTTGGATTTCTGATAGGCAAATACTGACTTAAATACCAATGAATGCTCTCAGAGGGTCAGAATAATTCCTTTCTTGAATGTTTTTGTATGTGTTTTTCAGAGTTTGTTTCATAAAACACCAAAAGAATATGAGTGAGGATATATTTTGAGAGATGGTTTCAATCAAGAAACATATTAGAAAACTAATAAGCACTGTTTTGAGCAGTGACTGAACCTTTCAAAGTATCCACTTAAGGTAATTATCATCCATCTCAATTTACAAACAGGAAAATGGAGTTGGGGGGGGGAGGAACGGCTCAGAAGCACTCAAGACCTTACTGTCATAAAACCGAGAACAGGGTAGCGCCTGAGGCAGACAGCTCAAGAGCTTATCATCTTTTTTATCTTCATCATCATATTTTTGAGACAGAGTCCCACAGAGCTGTCCAAATTAGTTATGAAATGGCAATCTTCTTGCATCAGTCACCTCACAATGCTTTTACTTGTAATGGTGACTCTGCTATCCCTCAGCCAATTTAACCAGTCTTGATAATATAGAGTGTGCAGTAGGAATCGGGGCAGGGCAACAGCAGGAGCAGCACTCACTTATCCAGAGAACCCTTCTCTATCAAAGTGCTTTTACAGCACCACTTTGGAACAACTATCTGGAGAACATCAATAGACACTGATCAAAGTCTCATTTGTCCTTTTCCAAAAGTTTTTAAAACCACTCATGGGTTTCTAGCCAAGGCCAGCGATGCCCCACGCCACGAGGCTGGGGCAGGTGGAACTCAACTGATTGCATCCAAAACTTTCTAGCCCATGCCCTTGAAAGGACTCCAGCAACATCTCCGCACCAACCAGGAGCCCGCCTGCATCCGGCGCAGTGGTGGGGCACTATTTGATCTCTTTGTGATGAGGAAGTATGGTCCCTCCCAGAGCCATGATGGTCTACGCAGGACAAGGAGACCCATACGGGCCTGGCACCTTGCAGCACCAGGCAGATGGACATTACCAGGGTGGGCAAATGTATGGTGTGCTATGGAAGACAGAATCGTTCATGTCGTGTGAACAGAGGTGTATCTGAAGAGGCGAAAGAAGTGAGGAACGGGATGAGGTGGGTGGCTTGAGTGCCACCCAGGGTCATGATGTCTTGGCCTGGGCTCCTGTTGGGTCCCATTTCTGGGTTCATGGCCCTGATGCAGCCATGGTTTCTGTTGATGTCTATGACTCCTGATAGCACCAAAGGCAGAGAGAATAAGGCTATAAAGAATTTGCCCCTCCCCTCCCTGGCTGTAACACTAGGGAGAACTGGTCCTGTCCCTCACCCACGGAAGCACACAGTCATGAAAGAGGGTGCCACACCTCACCTGGGCAGCATATCAGAACTGACCCTGTGCACTGGGGCATGGGTGAGCTAGTCCTGAGGGCATGATCATATGAGAAGAGGTCACATCATTCTCATATGCCATGTGGTGTCATGGGTGAGCTCGCCACTTGACGCAGTCCCTCACCAGCTACAGCACTTGGGAGAATGGGCCCTGCACCTCACGAGTGGAGCACAGAAGAGTTGACCCTGTAGACAGGGGCTTGGGTGAGACAGTCTTAGGGGAGCGAGAGGGACATAGCTGGTACCACCTCCATCTGTGGTGTAGTTGTGGGAGCTAGGGAAAGATGATCTCCCCCTCCATTTTGCCAGCGGCTAACACTCAGGGAGCACCTCATCTGGGCAACACAGCAAAGTTGATCCTGTTTGCAGAGGTGTGGGTGAGCCAGACTCAAAGTTGATCCTGTTTGCAGAGGTGTGGGTGAGCCAGACTCAAAGTTGATCCTGTTTGCAGAGGTGTGGGTGAGCCAGACTCAAAGTTGATCCTGTTTGCAGAGGTGTGGGTGAGCATGGGAGAGCTGTCCCCACTACTCATCTGTCACTCAGCCGTGTGGGCAGGGAAGAGATGTCCCCCCTACGCCTCACCCCTGGCCAATGTGACAAACGAGGGAGCCTATCCTCTTTCTTATCAGTTGCAGCCCTTGGGAAAATGGGCCCTGTTCCTCGCCTGGGCAGCACAGTAGAGCTGACCCTGCTGGTGGAGGCAAGAATGAGTTTGGTCTGAGGGTGTGAGTGGGACAGCTGGCCACACCCCCCTCTTCTGCCATGTGATGATGAGGGCGAGGGAGCTGACCCTCCCTTAGCAGCTGCCACACTTAGGAAAGTGGGTCCTGCAGGCCTGGGCAACACAACAGAGGTAGCCCTGATGGCCCAACTGTGTGGAAGTACTGACCCTGAGGGCATGAAAGCAGGAGAACTGGCCCCAGCACAAAGAGTGAACTAGCTGGGCAGTGCGCAAGAGCTCACATGGTGGTGAGGAAGAGGAAGAGCTGATGGGCTGACCAGCCCTGCAACAACCTAGGGTTGCAAGAACCAGGGTTATAAGTTGGCCCAGCCCAGCATCCACCATGATCTGCTGGGGCATGTGAAGGGGTTGGTCCTGCAGACCTAAAGTTGCAGGATCTCCATGACACAGAGCAACAACAGGATATCTAAGAAGAGTCCCAGGGAGGGCCCAGCATCGATAGTAAAGCAGAAACCAGAGGCCTCGAACCAGACCAATGACGCTTTGCAATGAACATTTACAAATAAAGATATATTGATAAAAGGGTTTATTGTGTGACTCACTATGTCACACTACAGCTTCCAAGATGAGATTTTCCCTTTTTCTTTTTTCCTTTTAAATTTTATTTTATTTTTTCTGGAGGGAGGGTGGATACAAAGGGATGGGGAAATGAATGGGATTGAGATGCATGATGTGAAAGACATGAGGAACAAATACAAACAAAGTTAAAAAAAATACTGTTGAGGAAGGTTATGAGGTCCCATCACTTGTACGGAAGAAAACCAAGAAAAAGCATCATAGGAATTACGAGATGATTGACAGCATTAGTGCAACAGGAAATACCAAGGAGAAACTGGGGAGAGGAATCAGAACTGAGAAGTAGTGAGAAACAAGTGAGGGTGACTGAAAGACATTCTGCAAATGATGACCCCACGTGAAGAACTGAAGGAAGGGCTGTGAGCCAGGAAAGTGTTTATGGGAGAGAATTCTAGCCAAGGAATAGTAAACGCAAAGCCCTAAGTGTATCTGGCATTTTAAGGAACACTAAGGGAATCAGTGACTCACTAGAATAGGACATTAGTATGCTTCAGCACAGAACAAAGCACAGCAACACAGATGCAAGGCGAAGAAAAATAAGGCTTGAGTGACCAGTATAGCAACAAGGGGACACTTCACGCTTCTGAAAAGGATGGTCTGTTCAACTGGGGTAAGTCAAAGAGAGCAGAACATATTCAAGACAAATAGAAAAGTGATAGCAGTATATTATTATTATTATTATTTTAAGGGAAGTGAAACAGATAAGATCACAATCAAGCTGGGAGAGAATCAACAAGGGAAAAATGTGGTCCAGAGAGGACTTTTCATTTAACAGGGTGTGGTCATTAAGGAATTCATGAAGTGGCTGAGGAGTAGAAGGAAACATCATTTTACTATGAAGATCATTAAAAGCTACTACTGATCACAGTTTAAGTACTACAGAAGGAAAGAAGAGGTGAGAAGAAAAGCAAACTCCTGTGAGGAGTTTAGAGGACACTAAGGGTTTCATCTACTACATGCTCTAGGGGGAAGTGGTGGCAGTAATGGGTAAGAGAATATACCAGGTAGAGAAAAGAGTTCCAAAAAGCATCGGAGGCACAAAAATAGTTACGTGGGAATGCAATAATCTAGTGCAGCCAGGGTGCATGAGCAAGAATGATCTTAGTGGAAAGAATATTTGTAACAGATTAAAAGTGGCCTTGAAGGTGACAACGAATATTTTTTTGTTTGGGTATATAAAGGTGAAGAATTATCAAACATTTTCAACAAGTTAGAAAAATACAATGACTGTCTGAAGGAAAGATGATAGGAAATTAAGGGCAGATTAAAAGAGGGCCCTCTGTGAAAATAAAGCATGGTCAGCATGCTAAGGGGAATTGTATTCTGTCTTTTAATAAAAGAGAACACAGTAGATCTAATTAAAATTCTACTCAACACAATCCAACACCACCCACATGCTTTTCCAAAGCTACAACCATGCGAGCAGGGCAGCACACAGAACTCTCCAGCCAACAGCTGTGTGGATTTCTAGGACACGATGAAGCAGATGTGCACTAAATACATAAAAACAAACACAAAAAGAACAGATATGTGCAGAATCTCAGTTTCTCCAACATCATAAAAAAGCCATGATTTTGTACCTTTTACATGCTAATATACATTGAAGACTTTGAACATTATTTAAGAGGCCTACTTTGTAAAATCTTTAAGTTCATTTCAGATTAAAAAACAGTGCTTTTAATTTTAGCTTGATCACATATTACAGACTAAAAGATCTGCTATAATTCTGTTAGAAAGTTTTAAAGATCTGGATTATCATTTTACTATTTGGTCAGACTAAAAAATTAAGATTAAACTTGGCAATTCATAACTGCAACAGAAAAAAGTATTTGTAAGCGAAGAAGTCTCACAACTTGAAATCCGTTGGGACACTGGACTGAGCTCCCAAGGCCCAGTTGAAGAGCAGAAGGAGGGAGAAGATGAACACAGAAGTCAGAACCGCAAGGGATTTGTCCACCCATTGAGATGGTGTGCCCGATCTAGTGGGAGCTCACCAAGGCCAGCTGGACTGGGACTGAACGAGCATGTGATCGAAACAGACTCTCTGAATATGACTGACAATGGGGGCTGACTGAGAAGCCAATGATAATGGCACTGGGATTTGATTCCACTGCATGTACTGGCTTTTTGGGATCCTAGTCAGTTTGGATTCACACCTTCCTAGGCCTGGATGGAGGCGAGAGGGCCTTGGGCTTCCCACAGGGCAGGGTAACCTGCCCTCTCTTAGGACTGGAGGGGAAAAGGGGAGGGGGAGTGGGAAAGCGGGAGGGAAATGGGAGGAGCGGAGGAGGTGGAAATTTTGAATGGTACTATTTATAATGCAATAATAAAAAATTAAATGTG
>PVIU01034037.1:0-11788 GCA_004026605.1 Ondatra zibethicus | reverse complement strand
TATCTGGGTTGAGTGAGACTCTGGACAGCCAATAGACACAAAGGTGTCATATCTGGGTTTAGTGAGACTCTGGACAGCCAATAGACACAAAGGTGTCATATCTGGGTTGAGTGAGACTCTGGACAGCCAATAGACAGAGATGTCATATCTGGGTTGAGTGAGAGGCTGGACAGCCAATAGACACAGTGGAGGTGTCATATCTGGGTTGAGTGAGACTCTGGACAGCCAATAGACACAGAGGTGTCATATCTGGGTTGAGTGAGACTCTGGACAGCCAATAGACATGGTGGAGGTGTCATATCTGGGCCAGGACTAGGCCTCAAGCAGCTTTGTATGTTCTATTTGCTCCCTTGAAAGATTCCTGCTCTGGCAAGGAGTCTATGATGTGGTTGAGCATCAGGCTGGTGTGTGTGTGTGTGTGTGTGTGTGTGTGTGTGTGTGTGTGTGTGTGTGTGTGTGTGTGTGTTGGTGTGCATAAATTCCAGACATCTGTGACTACAGCCCCAGCTGAGGCTACTTCACACCAGCTTGGGGTGGACTTGCCAGCTTATACCATGCCAGGACGTAGCCCCTGTCCACGGGCTTCCCATTCATCCTACAGCTTCTATAGATACAGGGATGAGGTAGAACCACCCATGAGTGATAGTAACTGCTTACCTCATCTGCCCCTAACCTGAGCTGTGGGCTGTTTCCAGGGTTATAGCTGCTGCCATGTATCACAGAGAAGAGGCTGGGAAGGAAGATGCCCACAGAGCGGCCATCATGCTTGCACAGTGTGGGTCTGGGGCACAGGGGGACCTTGATCTACCTGTCACAATATGCAGCCCAGACTTCGGGCTGGGGTAGTAGTGTTCAACAGTAGATATTGACTTTCTCACTATTCTGGAAGACAGAGGCTCAATGTCAAGGCAACAGAAGGAATGGCGCTTGGTAGCGGCCTTTTCCCGGCCTTAGAGGACAGCCCTGTCACTGTGCCTTCCCGGGGGTTCGGGATGACAGGTAGAGGGGGTGAGAGAGAGGTGGGGGAGAAAAATAGCCCTCTCATAGAGTCACTCTCTATGTAGCTGAGGATGGCCTTGAACTTCTGATCCTCCCATTGCCCCCTCCTAAGTGCTGGAAATACACCATGCTCGACTGATGTTACGAGAGATTGAGCCCAGGGCTTTATGTATGCTAGGCAAGCACTAGGCCAGATGAGTTACACCCCCAACCTACTCTCTTTTCTTATAAGGACACCCGCCCTATTGGCTTAAAACCCCACTCTCATATCTTCCTCTAACCTGAGCTCACCTCCATCTCATTAAAGTTAGGCTTCAACACCTGAACTAGAAGAGACAAGGCCACAGTCAGTAGATAACCAGCCATTAACCTGCTAGCAGTCAGTAGATAACCAGCCATTAACCTGCTAGCAGTCAGTAGATAACCAGCCATTAACCTGCTAGCAGTCAGTAGATAACCAGCCATTAACCTGCTAGCAGTCAGTAGATAACCAGCCATTAGCCTGCTAGCCGGGACTCCTTTAGCACCATGGACCACAGGGATGCCCACAGGCACAATCACCTCTCTTACAGATTGAAGCCTAAGATTCAGAACTGAGCTGGGGTTTGGACCACAAGGAGTCCTCCACAGCCCCCTCCCCTTCCCGGAAAGGCCTGGAGGACCAGCCTGTCCTCACTGCATCCTTGAAGCTCCAAGCTTGGGGAGGAGTACAGGAGGAAACTGTGACCACAGAGGGTTCTTCCCCGAGGCATGTTCTAGTTTCCCAGAAAAGCTAAGCCCCCATTACCCATGGTGCAATCTCACTTTGTCACCAACCCTGTCCCCCACTCCTGGATAGCTTCCCAAGTTACCTCCTAAGCAGATGTTACTCACGGGAAGCTCATCTCTGCATTCACCCCTGTGGGGTCTGTATGGAGCTTGGGTCCCTCTGAACAGCACACACATCTGAAAGCCTGGAAGGACCTGACCCAGACCTTATCCAGACTTGCATTTCCGAGCTGGCTCTGAGAATCTCAGGGACAGGGTCTGGCATGGCCTCTGGAAGCGCTGTGAGATTTACCTTACCTGTCCTCTAACCAGCTTTGTCTTGGGCCTGAGTTGTTCTTTGGTTTGGGGTATCATCCTTTGGTTTGGGGTGTCCCGCATGAGGTCCTGTGAAACCAAAAGCAAGACTGAGAGTGGCAGGCAGCTGCTGGCCAGGCCCATGGTGCTCCAGACTCCCCTACCTGTATCCAGAGCCTCTTGGCAGAGCTTGTGAACCAGATCGCATCTGGCCAGCACCCTTACTGACCCACCAGGACCCAGTAGACACAGACTTGCAGTTTCTCAACTGGCCGAAGAAAGTTCCAGGCACTCCTCTGACCATCACCCAACAAATGAGGACCTTCCCATTGCCAGAAAGTCCCTCAGATTGCAAACTACAGAAACCTGCTGATCCCGTGATCATCCTCCCGGGCCTGCCTGTGGCAGCCACTACTCATGCGGACGCTTTGTGGTGGCCAGCTTTTCTCCGTCCTGCCAAGGATGGCTAGAAGATTTCTCATAACTTAGTTTTTCAGCCCATGGCCCTTTCCTTAACATCATAAATTTAAAAATGTTCTTTTATTGAGGGAGAGGAGGGGTGGGACAGGAATAAGAGGGGGGAAGGGGTAACTATAAACAAAGAATAAAAGTTGTTTAATGGACAGCGTAATGAGGCCTCGAGGAACGAGCCTGGCATTGATTTCCCTGACATTTCACCTATTAAATTAAGCTTCATAAGGAAGAGCTCGGATTTTCCTCCTCCTTCTTCTTTTCAATCAATTAAGGTTTCTTTGCTGAAGAACAAAGCTACTATTGTCTGAGCTCAGAGGAGCCAAGCGGTTCTTGAGGGGGCAGGGAGCCTAGAGGTACAAGATATCTCTTGATTTGGGGGACCTGGTGGCAAGGTCCAGGCCAAGACTCTACCCATGAGCCTCTTCTGTAGGGGTGTATTGGGCAACCTGGTTCTGTCCCCCCAAATCAAGGCTAGAGCCAGGACACATGGGGGAACCGTTGGGCAGCATTACCATGGAATTCAAACAGGTCTGTGGTGTGGAGAGCCTCTGGTCACAGATCTTGAACCGAATGCCATCAGGCGGGCGGTGGGATCCCACTAAAAGATAAGGAAACTCGGGTGCCCAGAGGTCAATGCTTTTGCTGGAGACGGTGTCTTATGTTTCAGTGGCAAAGTCAGAATCCCTCCCTAGTCCCCCAGTTCCCAAAGGCCATGGGTTATACTGCCTCTGTCAGTGCTGTCCCCAGTCACAGAGCAGTGTGTGTTGCCAGTCTATGATGACAATGACGGGTTGCAGAGAGCTACCCCAGGGTCACTGTCCTACCAACTGCCCCATCCATTTCCAAATAAATCTTGCTCTCAATGCATCCCTAAGAAGGTGTGAACTAACTTCTTAATGCTAAAAACACCTACCCAGACAGGAAGTCCCAGGGTCACCACGGGGGCATTACCCACCTGTGGCAGACCATGAGCGTGTTAGCATGCTCATGCAGTGGCGTCTCACACCAGCAAGTGGGCGCAGGACCTCTAGCACACCTGCAGCTTCCATGCCTAATGGTGGGCTCGCTCTCCCCAGTGAGGCCCTCACGCTGAGTAATAGGATCTAACAAGGTAAAAGAGACTGGGTACTGAGAGGCCTACTGTGGGCCAGCCCAGGGACCAATCACCCCTCTTGCCTGGTGTCATTAATAAGGGCACTGTAGCAGTCTGTTTTCACCTTATGCACGAGGAAACTGAGTCACAAGGAGGTTAAAAGGGCCTGAGGTTACACAAGCAATTAGCATCTATTCTGAGCCTGTATACTTCCAGAACCTGTGCTGTTTCCATTGCCTGGTCTGCACAGGGTCCAGCAAGAACCTAAATGCACCCTGTCCTGATGCCACACGGGGCTTGGCGGAGTATGCCCCCTTTAAACCCATCAGGAGAAAGTAGTGTCCTTTGCAGGCCCCATCTGTGGTAACAGCATCCCTGTTTTTCTTCTAGGAACTGTGCAGCCTTCAGTCTGAGGAGAGGAGGTGGACATTTATCTTGGCCCCTTGAGATGGCCCCTGGCCTTGAGCACTTGGGCCAGCCGCAGACACTCAGACACCTGTAGTCATGATGGGGAGAGTTCTGGATGACAGATGGCCTCTGGACATCAAGGTGACGTGAGGCTGTTGTTCCCGGAGGTGGACAGCTGTGCTTGAGCTTCAGGATCCCACAGTTCCTAGGAGACAAGCTCAGTGCCCAAATGACAGAGGAGGGCACATAATCTGTGTCTGTATCTTATGGCTCGTGCCATCCAGTTCAAAGTGAGTGAACCAACCAAGTACTTAGCGTGGAATCCAGGCCAAGAACTCAGTGCCTTTGCAGGCTTGAACTACACTGACAGAGGCAGAGCGACTCCTACACAGACACCACCAGGAGGAGAAACAGCACTATACAGAGAACAGATCGAAGAGGTGGGAGCTGTGAATGAGCCGGTAACGTCGCCTTTCTGCATCTTCCAGCTTGGATCCGTTGCTGTCACTCACCAGGATGAGTTGTGGTGGCTACGCGCGTCCTCTTGGCTGAACAAGAGTTGGATTCTGGAACCACGCAGGTTCTGACCTCCTTGACAGCTTCTACCCCACCCCGTGGGCCACCTCCAACAACTCGCCATTCACTGCCTCCTGGCTTCAATGAGCTCAGAGCTCTCTGGATAGTGGCATCCTCCCAGGACTGTTTTCCCTTCCCGCACGCCTGGCCATGGTGCTGCAGAGCAAAGTAGGCAGGCAGTGAAGGAAGGACTTCTGGACCCAGAGACTAGGAAACCCAAGTCAGGGCAAGGAATTGCTAGATTTGAGTACATTGGGGGAATATTTTTCTTTTAAACAATTATAAAGTCTTAAAATGCCAATGTATTTTTATTTCTCCAACTGTGGACTTTGTCAGAGGATGAGTTTTCCATCCATTAGGTTCACCTGCTTCCTCTTTCAGGATGGAGAAGACAGTCTGAAAGGCAAGTATTGCAGTGGCCTGGGGCACACGGCAAAGGTGAAGCTCAGAACAGCTCTGGGAAGAAAGGGTGTGGTCCTCATCACCTCCCCTCCCCCACCCTACCAGCCACACCAGGAGTCCAGGCATTCAGGCCTCCTGTTTCCTATATCACATTTCCTGCCTGGTGTGCATGGGTGTTCCCTGTGGGCAACCCTCTTCCCTCATTCACCTATAGCCTGTTTCACTGGGTTTCCTCTTCCTGCCTCTGCTACCTGTTCCTCAGAAAATGGCTTCAGCACAGCTCGAAGGCATAGGCAGACCTCCTGGTCTAAACCAGCTACAGCAGTGTTCCTCTGTCTAGGGTGGGTATAGACATGGATTCAGTTCCATCAACAAGCTAGAAGAAATACTTACCCACTGGGACTCACAAGAAGGATGTCTACAGAGTGACAGACAGACAGGAAAGACACGCTTCTCTTCTTTTGTTTTAAATATTTATTTATTATGTATACAATATTCTGTCTGTGTGTATGCCTGCAGGCCAGAAGAGGGGACCAGACCTCAGTACAGACGGTTGTGAGCCACCATGTGGTTGCTGGGAATTGAACTCAGGACCTTTGGAAGAGCAGACAATGCTCTTAACTGCTGAGCCATCCCTCCAGCCCCTCTCTTCTTTTGTAGCCATGTCTGTCTAAGGTGCCTGATACGGCTCCCTCCAGTTGAGGCCATGAGAGGACTCATCTAGAGAGGAAGCCACTGCACTCTGAGGATGCATAACTTGCTCACTGACCTCCAAACCCTGTCCTACCCCAGGGCCTTTGCACACGCAGTTCCCCTTTCCCCGTGAGCTCACCTGGCCTGAGCTTCGACCTAACCAAAGTCTCTGCTCAAATGTCTGCTCCTTGGATTCCTCTGACTCCTCCCCTTCACCACACTCTAGCTCTGTTGTGTTGTTATTGTTTGGGGGGGGTCGCTTGTTTGGTTGGTTGGTTGGTTGGTGGAGGTCGTGACTCTTAATTATGTTATGTTGTACAGCTGAGCATTGCTTGATGATGGGACTACATTCTGAGAAATATGTGACTAGATGATTTTTGTCATTGTACAAACACCATAGAGAGAAACTATGGAAAGGTACAGTCCAGTGATACCAGGAGATGCAGACAGCACTGCCATCTATGCAGCTTGTCATTGGCCAGGCTGGTATAAGCCCCTACATTGTGTGTTTAATATCTGCCTGTACTGTGTTCATATATAAAGTAAGTCATAAGTATTTATGTATATTATTGCATAGTATATGTATATGCTTTACTATATAGTGTGTGTACTGTTATACATAGCCAACACATGTGTATATACATACGCACACTGTATATCATTTTATATATATATATATAATCAACATGTATGTGTGTGTGTGTTTACCAGCCTTTCATACAAGTCTATTGGTTCCATGAAGACTTTTTTTTTAACTGCAACAGCAGCTCACATGAGCATTCACGGCTCATAACAGGCTCCTGGTGGTACACAAAGGACTGTATAGGCAAGAAGGAATGAATTCCTTTTTTTTTTTTTTTTTTTTGGTGAAGCCCTAGGACTTAGCAGGAGCTCGTGTTGCTGGTAGAGATGCATATTCCTTCCTAAGCAGGTTTGAAACTGGCAGTGTGGGGTTCTGGTCCCTGACAGCTCCAAGCTTCCATCTCATGTCCTCACTCTCAGTTGAATCTTGCTGCTGGCCTCCAGTGGGTCAAGCTTGGTGACAGTTTCATTTCTGTTCCGGAGCACTATGGCGGTGTCAGCAAACCTGGGCCATATTCTGCCCCTATCTAGCTGAGAGTCTTTAACAAGTACCTTGATCTCCCCTTTTTGGGGAAAGAATTCACGGTAAACCCACCCATCTCATGGACTCACAAACATTCAGTGAGATAGCAGCAGGATTTCAGGGTCAAGTGGATTGAGGCCAAAGCCCCAGCGTGCATGACAGACTGTCTCTTAAGGCCTGCATCCATCACAAGCAGACCATGACACTGGCTTTGATGGACTAAATGAGGTATGTATGATTACTTAGCATTGGAGAGATACATATCAATTGTCTATAGGAGCAACCATAAACCTTCCCTACCATGTTGTTCGGACCGCAACACCCAAGAGGCCACTGGGGGAGGAGGCTGAAGAGGTAAGCAGGAGCCCCTTCTGTAGGGCAGATGAAAGTGCTTGGTTCATTTCTGACCCTCACCAGGTGGGGCCAGTCTTCCTCACCCTGGACTCCATACACATATTACCTAAATGGGGAGCATATTGACCTTCCAAACTTTCAGTCCCAGGTCTGACCCCTTTGCAGCCCACAGGAAGTAAGGTAGGCCTTGGGTTCATCCCTCCACCCGCCTGGATTTCAACTGAAGGCATTAGGCCTGCTAATCGTCTGTAATCACCTTGTTTGAATTAGCATAGCAAGAGCTTCCGACTGAACGGTCTGTGATTCCTAATAACCCTTGGTGGTTTTAATTATGGCCCCTGGAATGCACGGCCCCTGGCCCCAGCTTTATTAGGGAGAGGTCCTGGAAACCACAGGCTGGGCGTGATTCCTGACTTCCCCCTCGCAGACCTGAAGTAAGGAGAGGGCATCTGGCCATTCTATGCGACTCTCAACTCTCTTTTGGCTCTATTTTTAAACTCACCACAGGACAGAGGGGCTGACCCTGCCCCACCCACCCCCATCCTTTCTCTGGTCCATCTGCTTCTAGAGACCAGTGAACTGCCCTCTGCCTTCCCACTCAGCCTCAAAGCCTGCTTCTTTGAATTGAGACTGGATCCCCTCCATGTACGCCAAGCTGATGGCTTTCTTATCAGCATCTCCCCACTCGACAGCCCAAGAGACAGAAAGCCAAGATCCGACTGAGGGTGCTCTGTGGAGCAGCCCTTCTTCACCCTGACTGAGTAGCTCGTGTCCAGATGCAGACTTGGGTCTGGTAACTCTGGGACAGAGCCTGCCACCCTCATTTGCAACCAGCTCTCAGACTATGCCTGGAATAGCAAGCTACCACAGTGCTGGGCAAAGGCAAGAGCAGCAGCGTGCCCCTCTGTCCTGCCTGGCACAGACTGGAGCCTGCACTGTCCTCATTCCCACCTCATCCCTAACCGACAGCACGCACCATTCTGGGATAGAGCCTCAGGTGTCCTAAGACCCTCACCTGAGGAGGCACTGGGAGGCTTCTGGCTCAGCCATGAACAGAGGAAGGTTAGAGTTTGCAGCACACACACACACACACACACACACACACACACACACACACACACACACAAAACGGGCTCTAAGCTTGGGAACGTGGACATGGGTAAAGATAGTCAGGAAAGATGTCCCTATCCTAGGAGAGATAGACCAGGCATTCCAAGCTCTCCCTTATTCTAGCCTCTTGACCTCCTGTCCTGTCCTCCACGCTCAGGGTCTCAACTGCTTGGCAGATTAGCCCTGAGGAAGAGGTCAGGGAGGGCTCATCTGTCTAGCAATGCCCCATATAGGAGCCTGAAGTAAACACCTGCTGGCTAAAGACAGACACATGGGAGCACTTGATGCCACACTCCTGCACCTAGCAACCCTCACACCCCTCCCCTCACTGAAGGTGCCATGAAGACCTTTGCTCTGAGAAGTCTTCCCCGATTCTATTACACACCTCAGTATTTAGAGACAATTAAGACTGGGGTCTCCACGATCCAGGACAAATCCTAACTCATGTATGTTTCTAGACCAAATCCTGTGAAGGTGAAAACCACGCCAACCCTGAACATCCCCACCTTAGTCAGATAAGGCTGGCATGTAACCTTGTGATTTTAATCACAGAGCTAATCAATGCAAAAGCTCTTAGTAAGCACCCACCCATCATGATGCAGGCCATGTGGATTATGCTGGGTGCCAAGTGCTAGGTTCTGGGTTCTGGGACCGGGAGAAAATAGGGATGGCTCATTCCTGTGTCCTACAGCTCACTGTTTGGCTCATTCCTGTGTCCTACAGATCACTGTTTGGCTCATTCCTGTGTCCTACAGCTCACTGTTTGGCTCATTCCTGTGTCCTACAGCTCACTGTTTGGCTCATTCCTGTGTCCTACGCTACTCATGGATTCATGAGTAGCACAGGTTATAACCCAAATAAAATCAAGGAGTTTGAGGGCCCAAGAATCCCTGGACAATGATACCTGGAAGCCACCCAGCCCTAAACTGATCATTTGTGTCTTAAGAAAATGGCTAAAAGGAGTGGTTCCCTAGGCAGGTGTCAGGTCCCTTGTCCCTAGCCTGAAGGAGTACATGGACAGGGACAGATCTGTACTGTTCCTGGGACAAGGCTGACCCTCTGACCTCTGTCCACCCAGCGCTAGCAACAGCTGCCCAGCTGTGGCCCACCCCACTGCAAGGTCTCAATTAGCTCATTTCCCCAGCCCTGTGGGCCATGCAGCCCCCCTTCACCTCTGCCCTGCCCCCAACCCACTCCAGTTAGCAGTTCAAGGTTCACTGTGGTGTCAGAGTGGGGACAGGGACAAGCCCAGCCCCCTCCCCAGGCCATTAAATAAAACCATCCCTTCATGGTAACTCTGCTCTGGAGACTTCAGTGTCTTTGTATGCCCAACCTGGATCTCTGCCTTGTAGGGGCAAGCTGGGGACTCACTGTCCCAGCTTCAAACTCTTGTCTCTGGGATTTCACAGCAACTGTGTGACCTGGAGCTAGTAAGTTATCCTCTCTGACCCTCTGTTCCTCCCTCAGTGGAAACCCTGACATCTGTTCACTTGGCAGTTCCGTGGTTTGGGTGAGCCTGAGGAGTCCTGAGGGACACTGTGCCTATGAGGGCAATCCCTCAGTTCCAGCCCCTCTGCTCTACCCACATGCTCCTCAGAGGAGAGACCCCACAAGGGCAGACGCAGGAACTACTCAGCTTGTACATGCGGAGTTCGGCCCGCATCAGGATGCAGGTCAAGGGGACTCGGTCTCACGTGGCTCGGGGTCTGTCATATAGGCTCCATTGCTTGTCTGAGCCCAGGGTTCTCTGAAAGCAAACAGACCTGTCATTTCATTGAAAACAGGGACTCAAGGAAGATGTAGTAAAGTGTGTTCTAAGTACCTAAGTGTATCCTGGGAGAGTTGTAAGAGAGGAGTGGATGAGGCCTTGTCTGTCTGGAAGCTTCTAGAGAAGAGTGATGGCAACCACACAGAATACACACTGGCAAAGATGGGCTAGGGACTGTGGAGAGGGGATGCCAAGCACCCCAAAGACAACTGGCCCAGCTGGTGGGCTAGGGTGGAGGCAAGACAGGTTTCTAGGATATCTAATGTTTCCCGCCTTCACTCCTACACCCAGGGCTCAGCATAGGGCCTGACCTGGTTAGGCTCAACACACGCTCCTGCAGACTCACTTCATAATGCAGACCCTCACAAGGAAGGAAGAGTGCTGGTCTCTGGGTCATAGGTGGGGAATGGGGATGAGATGCATGGGGCCATTTCCCCAAGTCCCCATGGTAGGCATGGGTGGCTATGAGATATGAACCCAGGAAGGCCTATGTCCTCTTTTCCAGGCAGCTCTTGCTGCCTCCTGTTTGCCCAAACCTAACATGCAGTGAGGGTGAGGAAAGAAGATGGTCCCCCAGTCTCTCTCACTGGCTGATAGAACGGGTTGATGAGCAGAGCCATCGATTACTTACACGAGGCAGTGCTGGGGAAGGCATTCAGCAAACTTAAGCGCATGCCATGCTTGGCACATGGCGGTCCTGATGATGCCAACCAGAAGGCTCCTAGAGAAAAAGTCATCTGTAAAAAGCAATTCTGGTCACCTGATGGGCACACCATTCTGCCATTCTGTTAAAGGAATCACCATGGAAAGAACAGGTGAGAATTCAGGGAAAGGCAAATTTTTTAATCTTTTCTCTTTCCTCTCTTCTCTCTCTCTCTCCCCCTTTCTTTCCTCTCTCTCCCTCTCTTCTCTCTCTCTGTCTCTGTCTCTGTCTCTCTCTCTCTCTCTCTCTCTCTCTCTCTCTCTCTCAATGTGGATGTCAGAGGACAACTTCCAGGACTCTTTTCTTTTATCTTCCTTTGCCCAGGATGGAATGCAGATCTTCAGGCTTGGTGGCAAGCACTTTTACCCACTGCGCCATCTGGCTGCTCCCAGAAAACACTTGGTTATTTTATTAACCACTCTCTAGTCTGCAGGTGTAGTAATAAGGGGCTCGGGCTGTGTTCCCGGCGCCGGGCCCCTTTGTTCTGTCCGGCTCCCGGTGTGTACCCGAAATAATTACACGAAAACTGTATTTATTGAAATACTGCCTGGCCCACTAGCTCTAGCCTCTTATTGGCTAACTCTCACATATTTGTTTAACCCATTTCTAATAATCTGTGTGTCACCATGAGTCGTGGCTTACCGGCATGAGTCTAACCAGTGTCCATCTTGTGCTGGAAAAGCATGGTGTCTGCTACACTGCCTTCTCTCTCACAGCATTTCGTTCTATCTACTCCGCCCACCTAAGGGCTGTCCTACCAAAAGGCCAAGACAGTTTTCTTTATTTAACCAATGAGGGCAATACACAAATAGAAGACCCTCCTATACCATTTCCCCTTTTTTTGTTTAAACAAAAAAGAAGGCTTTAACTTTGACATAGTAACATTACATATAACAAAACTTATCAAGCAAGAATTACAGTTACCATATTTAGATCTATTTTATCTTTTATCATAACAATGGAAAACCATCACTATAACTATCCATTCTTCAACTCCATCAAAGACTCCAGAAGGATAAGATATTACCTAAGTAAACAAGA
>PVIU01034036.1:0-11769 GCA_004026605.1 Ondatra zibethicus | reverse complement strand
CTATGTGTGAAGTGTCTTGAAGAGTGCCCAGCACGGGATGCACGGGACTAGTGCTGAATTAGATGAGCTATGTGTGAAGTGTCTTGAAGAGTGCCCAGCACGGGATGCACGGGACTAGTGCTGAATTAGATGAGCTATGTGTGAAGTGTCTTGAAGAGTGCCCAGCACGGGATGCACGGGACTAGTGCTGAATATCTCAAAGGCAAAATTCTGAAACCAAAAATGTTCCAAAATCGTAAAGGTTTTGGGCATCAGTGTTACACCCTGTCAAAAATTCTACATTCTGTACATTCTACAGTGTGCATGAAATCTTCATGTCCAATTTTTAAAAGAAACATAAAATTGTCTTCATACTGTATATAAGGTGTACATAAAATAAGTGAATTTTGTATTTGGATAGGTTCTACTCTCAAGCTATCCTTTTATGTAAAAAAAATTCAAAATCCGAGGAAAGAAAAGTCCAGAATATTTCTGGTCCTAAGCACATTGGATAAGGGACACTGGGTGTATCATAATAATTGGAATGTAGGGAAATTTGCAGAGAGCTGTGGCACAAAGTGAATCAGGTTCTTTGCAGAGTGGCTGGTTCCAGCTGTGGGAGCGCACGTACTTCATGGTTTTCTGATTTTTTTTTCACAAATGTCTTGAAAAGATTTTGAACGAATGTCTGTGGCTACCATGCCATCCTTTTTCTGATGTTTGCTGTGATTGGCAAAGATTGTTTCACGATAAAACAAAAGTGAGCCATTGTCCCCCAAGATCATTTACACTGTTTTCCGAAACTTAAGGGCCCTTGGTGATGGGGTAAAAAGGAAGCAGAAACTGCCGCGTGGAGCCAGCTCCAAAGCATCCATCCACTGTAATGGACTGCACATTTTGTGCCTTGACAGTGGCCCAAATTGTTCTATCGTCCACATCAATGGATGGTAGATGGATGTAGCAAAGAACTGTAAAGGCTGTGGTGTGTTTCAGGTTTTAATACGTTGACTGATCTGAATAGGTTTCCAGTTGTCAGCTTTAGGAAACTCATGGCCGTGGACAGAGTGCTTCCAAAGATTGAACTACTTTGAAGAATAGTGGGGCTAATGAATATGACTGCTGTTGTTTCCAGCTCTTTTTGTGACTTTTATTTGGACCCACCCAGTACTCAATGTTACTCATATTTGTGGTCCTAGAAAGTCAGTGTGGAAGTGATGGGGGATGGAGAGTTTGGGGTGCCCTTGAATTTGAGGAGAAGGTGCAGCGCAGACTGTTTGTATACTAATGGAGCTGTAGGAAGAAGTGGTACCTGTGGTAGTTTGAATGAAATTGGCCCCCATAATCTCATAAGGAGTGGCACTATTAGAAGTACAGCTTTGTTGGAGTGCGTATGGCTTTTTTGGAAGAAGTGTGTCACTGTGGGGATGGTCTTTGGGGTTTCCTATGATTAGGATACCACCCAAGTGTCTCAGTTGACTTCCTGTTGCATGCAAGATGTAGGACTCTTAGCTACTCCAGTACCACAACTGCCTGCACGCCGTCATGCTCCCTGCCACGATGATAATGGACTGAGCCTCTGAAACTATAAGCAAGCCCCCTCAATTATATGTTTTCCTTATAAGAATTGCCATGGTCATACTGTCGCTTCACAGCAAGAGAAACCCCAACTAAGACAGTACCACAAACAGAATCCAGGGTGGGTAGCATTGTGTGTTCCAAAGGGACCTCATGCATTCTGGTGGTGGACAGAAGCACAGGATAAAGTGGACTGTAAATGACAGGGAGTGAGGTCACAGAGAGCATACTTTGTATTCCAGTATCCTGTACTCAGTGGCAAACTCAGGGACTTTCCAAAAGAGGTAAGCTAAGATACTATATATAAGTATTAGGAAACCTCGTATGCAAGTAAAATCTAAGGACTGGCAGTAGTTTGGAGGCTGAACTAGAGAGGCTGAGCCCTTGTGACAATACTGGAGAAAGGGGGGGGGTCTGGATGGAGAGTATGGCAATGGGCTTGGGAATAAGAGGATCTGGTGATTTTTTCTTAAGGATATTTGCTAATTTCATGTAGAGAGGAAGCAGAGGTAAGGAGGCAGAATAGGTACAGGTACTCTAGCATGAGCCGACTGGTATGTCTATTAACTGCTAAGCAGTGAGCACCGGGCATGGGGCAGATAATAACAACAGCATAGGTTACATTTGGGGTTCTTGAGATGCCATATCCAGGCTGAGGATGAGCGACGTGTGTTGCACCCTGAGCATACTGGCTCAAAATCCTAAGCATGCTCTAGATGGATATTGAGACAAATAGAACCACATGCTCTTTGTTTTGGAACTGTGTTTTACAGTTTAGTTGCGCCACAAGTGGGCAGTAGTGGAATTAGAAACAGGTGACAAAACGACAAATTAAGTAACCGAAATGATGAAAACCAAAGGACGGGAGGCAGCCTTCTGAAAATGGATTAGCCACTAGAACTCAGCCCAGGAGGAATACTCAAAGGAGGTATAGGGCTATATAGTTCACTAGTAGAGAAATTACCAACCATTCCTCAAACTCTGGAAAAAGTGTCAGAGAGTACAAGCAAATGTAAATTTGTTCACTAAATCATGACTTACAGTAGAGAAAACACTGAAGTTGCTTCAGTGTACATTTGTTGAAGGGAGCGGGGCCCCTTGTTCTGTCCCACCCAGCTAGCTTACACCTGAAGTAATCACACAGAAATTGTATTAATTAATTACTGCCTGGCCCATTATATCTAGCCTCTTCTTGGCCAACTCTCACACCCTGATCTAACCCATTTCTACCAATCTGTGTAACACCACGAGGTCGTGGCTTACTGGGAAAGATTCTAACCAGTGTCAGTCTCAGGCAGGAGCTTCATGGCGTCTCTCTGCCTCTCCCTTCTTCCTCCCAGAATTCTGTTCTGTCTTCCCTGCCTATCTAAATTTTGCCCTATCAAAAGGCCAAGGCAGTTTCTTTATTCAACCAATGAAAGCAACACATAGACAGAAGAACCTCCTACACCATACATTTGGGTCAAATGAAAATATAATTTTACCAAATTTCTGCATTTTTCCAAGAAAATCTTATAGGCCAGCATTATAAATGAATTCTAAAAAAGATTAGGGAGAATGAAACAAAAAGTCAAGCCCTGTTTACTTTTTAATACTGAGAAATCCTGAGCCCTTCCTGTTGCTATTGGGATGGCAAGACTAACCTGTGGCATGCCCATCGCCTTGTAACTGATGGGAATTCATGCCTAGAAAACGATCTGTCTGACCTAGTATGGCAGTTGTTGGGAACACTCTTCATCCCTTAAACCCAGTACTCCAGCCAGCCTCAACTCAAGCCATACTGAAAGGGTAAGGCCATATATTAATGATTCAGATTTCTAAGGTAAATATTGTATTCAGGGGGACACAACAGGGGAAGGAGTTCAGTAGTATTATAATTATATCTCAAGTTGTCGAATACTTGTTTATATCAAAAGCCACCGGCTTGCTTTTCTACCATTTCACTCCTCTCTCTGAGCACCGCTTCTTGTCATTTGTTGTAAGGTACAAGGAAGGCTAGAGCGGGGCCGTACAGTTGAGAGCAAGGAGAGGAGGAGAAGGAGGAGGCCCATTTGCCTACCTTGTTCAAATGGAGCTGCTATAGTTTGGATTTTACCTGTCTGTCAAAGGCTCATGTGCTAAGTGCATGATTCCACCGGGAGGTGCTAGATCCTTCAGGGACTAAAGGCATGGAAGGAGGTAGAGTCTCTAGGAGTATGCCTTTGAAGGCATGTTGGACTTGACCCTCTCTGCTTCCCAGTAACTCAAGATAAGCAGCTTTGTTTCCTCATGGGCTTCCTGCTGGGGTGTGCTGCTACCGCACAGGCAGAGAGCCAACCAGCCATGGGCTGCACCCTCTGAAACTGAGTCAAGGGAATTCCTTTCTCCTTCAGCTTGAACACCACAGGGATTTTTTTCCCCAGCTGTGGAAAACTAAGTAACACAGGTGTCAGGCATTAAAATTGGGGTGGAGAGGATCAAGGAAGAATAGAACTGCAGGGGAGTTAAAAAAAATAAACCTACTAATTTTGTGCTGTGCTGTAGCCAATTTATGCCAAGCAGGCAAGCTAGAAGACGTGTGTAGTTGCGCGGCAACACGGTGACTCCCTGTGATAAGCGTGTTTGTGTCAGTGTTGTGCTGTTTGAAAATCTGTGGTCTGTGAACTTGTCAGAAAATTTTTGGGCCAGCTCTGGCTTTAAACGTTCATGCTGAGCATACATGAGGACGCACACAAGGCTATCATTTACAACTTCCAAGCCAAAAAAGGCCCAAGGACAAAAAAAAGTAAACAAGTCGGCAGAGGGCATCAGTTACACAATTATGTAGCATTTCAAATCCCGGGGATTCAGTGACATAGGCCTGGGGCACAGTGCCCTCTTGTGGAAGTTACAGTTATACCTCTTTGCAGTAGCGGTTGTGGCTTGGAATTCTTACTGACTTGTGAATCATGAAATCTGTCTGAGGTCCCCATAAACTCAGGAGGCAAATAGTAAAAGGTGTCTTGATTAATAATAATACCTACATCTGAGAGCACAACACAGTGTGTTGTGTTCCGGATGCTGTGCTATGCACTTTGTGTACAGATTATTTTATTCTCATAACAGTCCTGTAATAGAGATCATTTCCATTTTAAAATTTTGGTAATCAAGAATCAAAGTGGGTAGCAGGAAACTGTCTAAGGCTATGTTGATAGGTTAGGTCCTATTTCTGGCAGCTGAGTTGCCTCGAGGGCTAAAGGCTGACTAACAGGTAGCTGCTTTGAATGCTTTAAATCCCTCATCATCCCCTCTACCCTATATTCTCCCCTGCCAACACTAATAAGATATTTAATGACTACCAAGGCTATCTCTATGCACTTTATACCATTGGCAATTTATGATATTTGCCCTGGGAATTGATTCAATAAACAAATACTTTTCATGTACTTACTATATATATGACAAGTATTTTTATATGTGCCTCAGGTATATCTATAAATTAAAATGCTTAAAGATCCTCAACTTATGACGGATTAGCAGGAGGAGACATATAATGGGTGTAAACAGAAGGCAATGTTTGCTGCAAGAAGGTGAATGATGGCAAAGCCATGGAGGCAAGAGCAAAATGAAGAGGGTTGGGTTCCAGAAATCAAGGGCAAAAAGTGACCACAGTAGGAAAGGGTGACCAACTGTGGTCAGTCAGAATCTAAGAACTAAGATCATGCCGGGCAGTGGTGGTGCACGCCTTTAATCTCAGCACTTGGGAGGCAGAGGCAGGTGGATCTCTGTGAGTTTGAGGCTAGTTCCAGGACAGCTGGGCTATTACACAGAGAAACCCTGTCTCAAAAAACAAAACAAAACAAACAAACAAACAGACAAAACCCCAAAAAACAAAAATAGAACAAAAAAACCCCCAACCAAACAAAAAAAGATCATACCATTGGACCCATGACCCGAGGCCAGCCAAGGACTACCATAGAAAAGGAGGGGTGGCTACTTCCGGGGGGAGGAGTTACTGGAGTAGTATTCCTGAGTAGGTGGGCGAGAGGAGATGGGATCTAACTGGCAAACGGAAGGACGGACGGAAAGAGAGTTGCGCTGTGGTTCTGACAGGGAAGGCACGGATGTGGGGGAGCAGAAGACGAGGTGAGGAGATTCTTTTCTCGAGAGAATAGAGGGTGAGAATGAGAGTGGGAGAGAGCGCAGGAGTGGGGTACACTGGGATTTGGGGAGAGCAGATTACACTGGTTATCCGGTAATAGTTAGTGCTTCTGCAGCGGTTTGAATGAGCACAGCCCCCATAAGCTCACATATTTGAATGCTTGGTCCCTGTTGATGGACTGTTTAGGAAGGATGAGGAAGTGTGCCCATGTTGGAGGAGGCGTGTCACAGGGGGTGGGGCTTTCAAAAGCTCACTCTATGCCTGGTCAGTCTTCCCCTCTTCTTCTGCTTGCCTCCTGCCTGTGAATCCTTCTGCTAGTGCTCCAGAGACTTACCTGCTGGCCTGCCACCATGCTCCCCTCCATGATGATCATGGACTAGCCGTCTGAAAACGTAAGCCAGCCTCCAATTAGATAGTCTTTACAAGCTGGCTTGGCCATGGCATTTTTGTCACAGCAATAGAACAGTAAGACGGCTCCTTCATGTATGGTGCTGATGAACTGAAAACAAACCTACTTTCCACGTTACACATATGTTTATGTTTTCCGGGTCATGTTCCCTCAGGTGGCACAAACCAGGGTAGGTAGAGTGTTGTTTTGATTCAGAGTGGTAGATGAATCAAATGGCATGCCCCAGAGAGGAGACTGCACATGACGTGGATTTTATTGTCTGGGCTGGGAGTTAGGCATTTGGGGACAGTGCAACAACTTCATAAAGCTTGAGGTTCCAGGGAGAAGGGGGTAAGGACTGTACAGAAGCACATAGAGGTTACAGTGCAGGGTGGACCTAGGTGTCTAGGGGTTCTGAAATGACTCATATTGACTGGGATAAAGGCAAATGATTTATTAGTGAGTTCAAGGTGGATAGTATGCTAAGAGTGTTAGGGTAGAGCCAGACTTTGGGGCCCGTCTCTTTATCTCGAAGCAGGTTTGTTCTCAGGATAGGGAGGTGTTATGATGGTTCACTAACAGGACTCATGGGCTCATTTTCTGGGTGACATGTGTTTTGACTAGAGCCCTTTGGGGATAATCACAAAGACTTCCAAAGAACTATGAACAATTCAACAGCAGGCAGTGTGTTTTGAAGGTTCTAGAAACTGATTCTGGCAAGGGAACAGCTTAGCTTGGAGCCAAGGTGAAGAACCTTGCAAGGACCGTGGGGCCCTGAGGTAACACAGTCCTACCTTCACTGGGAGGGCACAGGCAACTGGAGCAGCAAGGAGAGGCACATTAGAACCCTCAGAAGGTCTACTGGGGTCTGCTTAGGCCAGGCCAATACTTTCGGAGGCTCTTTCAGTCCTCAGCTCCCAGTGCCATGAATGTTGGTTTACCCTGGGAAGCAGCTGAGGTTACCAAACAAATGAGAGTGCCACTTCCCTCTCAGGTGTGTTTGTGTGTGAAACAGGAGGATTGCCAAAAGCTAGAGCTATGAAGCAGCTGTTTCCCAGTGGCCTCACATATGCACAGCCTCTCAGGCCTAGCTCCTCTCTCTCATCCCGCAATGGAGAGGTAAGAAAGGAGGGGGCTTGGAAAAATCAGTTGGTACCTTGCTTCCCAGGACATCCAGGAGCAGCCTGAAGTTTTTTGCCCTGAGGTTTGCTTTGCCCACACTGGTACTGATTTCCTCAGTGCTGAAAAAGACATCGTCCCTTGGGGACACTTAAAAGCTGCTTCTGCTTTCCCAAGCTTGCTGGCTAGCTGCTCACCACCCCGGGATGGCCTGTGGCCTCGTGCTGGGCCCAAGTCACATTTGGACTCCGGTAAGTGAGAACTCTGTGGGCCTCCCACTCTTTTAAAATTACCAAATAAACAGATCCTTAAGGCCCCAGGCAGCCTTTGTGTACATAGCTGAGAATACTTTTTGTGTTTAAAAGAGAAAAAGGCAGACAGAAGAAACTATTTCTTGGCTTGAACTTGTTCTGTTCTTTCTACAATGTTCACTCAGGAGAACAGACTACAGTGCTGAAGAGCCCAGAAGACTAGCTTTCAGTAGTGTGTGGCAGTTCAAAATGATACTTTTTAAAATGTGCGTGGGCAGACTCCCGCGCCCTCCCCCCACCTTTGGTGTCTTCTTGCTGACCGTCCTTACCTTCTGGGGCAGATGAAAACCTTGTTGCATTTGTTCATGATTAACATAGTCATGAGTTCCACTGAAGTTGTTAACAGGCTGAAAATTGGATCTGATATAAAGTACCATGAAATTGAATTAAAAACAATATGGAAGTAGTAGTGTGTAGTCCTTACTCTCCAGTAGCCTGCCACCTGTTGATTGTCTTAGCATTTGATCTTAAGGTGTTGACAATACTGAAATGTAATCGTGGCTTGCAGCGTAAGCAATAACAGCGATGAAAACAACAGGTGTATTCTATAATGCGAAGGCAGCTGGCTGTGCCCTTCAAATGGGGGGGCACGTTTCATGGTGCAATGGTCTAAGTTCAATGTGATTTACGCAGATACAGGCTGTAGTTAGAATATGAAGAGCACAAAATTGGTGTTGGTTTTAGTCATCCTGGTGTGTGTGTGTGTGTTCATGCAGAGGCCAAAGGTCAATGTTGGGTATCTTTCTCAGTTCCTCTCACCTTCATTTAAGATCTTCCATTGATCTAGAGCTCACAAGTTGGGTAGACTGACTGACTGGCAAGTCCTAGGGCTATTCCTGCTTCTGCTTCCTTAGCACTGGCATGACAGGGTCTTTCCTCACGTGGGTTGTGAGGATGTGAAGTGTGGTCATCATGTTTGCACAGCGTCTCCCCCAGCCTGTTTTGAGCCATCTTAACTTTTTTGTGTGTTTCATTTTTTAAAAAAATGGATTTATAGCTAGACAAGTTTGCCTGAGACTCTCAGGAAACTGGATGAAAGAATTCAGTAAACTGTATCATACTTACTTGCTGAGTTACAAAATACATGTTGGCAAGCACAATGTTTTTTTCAAGCCATGGGCTAAGGAGCCTTGAAGTCTATCATGCTCATTAAAATGTCCTTGCCTGTACATGAACAGCAGTGCTTTCTTTGTTGTCTTTGTTATGGTTTGAATGTGAAGTGTCCCCACAGGCTCATGTGAGGATTCAGTGTCTGGATGTCAGTGGGATTTGAAGAAGTCATTGGCTCCTTCTATTGAGCTAATCAATAGGTCAGTTCCTTGATAGATTCATAATCTGATGGCCTTATTAGAAGGTGGTGAGGAGTAGAAGATGAGGGGGTAGTGGCACATGCCACGGAGAGATAGATGCATGCTGTTGCCTGTCCCTTCTTTGCTTCCTGGTCTTCACATTGGAAGATGAAGGTTGGGACAAAGAGTTAAGGAGTTAGTTGAAGGAGTGTCTCTTATGAAGCAGCTACATACTATCAACAGTATAGACTCATTAGCAAGCTTTAGCATAGTTCAATGATATTTTGCCTCAACTCTGGCCCAGAGCAATGGAGTCCCACACTTGCTCTGAAATCTTTTCCTCAATTGTATACATGGTCCCCGAGGTTGACATACGATTATTTAGTGGTGAAACTCTAAGAGAACTATTGGATGTTTTAATATTTCCTACCTTCAGCTCTCTTTTTTCCATCTTAGAGGTTCTCAGTTTGTTGAGCTGTGGACCGCAGAACAATTGCCTCTCTGTGCTGGCAAGAGGAGGCTGCTGCAGTACCTCTTGGTTAGGCACCAAAGCAGGTGGGAGACTCTTTCATAATTTCAATAACAGGATGCCCTCTTTTCTCTCCAACACTTGAATGACTGAGAGTCTTGCAGCATATATTCTATTAGGAATGAAGTTTGGGTTTTGATTGGCTGGTATGAATTCCATTGTCTCTTTGTCAGAAGTCACAATTGGTACCTTCTGGAACATTAGGTCATGGTTGGAGCAAATGAATTAATGCTTTCAAGATCTCAAGAGCATCAGCACTGGAATCATTAATGGTTTTCCCTAGAAAGATGACCAAACCTTTTATCATAACAATATGTGATAACTGCTTATTTGGTTATTTTAAAGCTGTTTTGATTCTGTTACTTCTCTGGTGCTCCTGCTGACTAAGACATTATTATGAATCCCAGAGACATCTGATGCATAAAGAAAGGAGTGACTATACAAGGATTAGCTTTAAAAGGAAGTCCTAACTCCTCTTGACCATCCTGAGTTGTGTTCAATCTTGAAGACTGTAGTACCTTTCCTACTCTGTCACACATGGCAAATGCAGGTAGAGGCGGAGATGGAGAGCTAGTGGATGGTTGAGGAAGAGTACATTTTGAAAGACATGAGAACCATGTGCAGTACACACATGCCGGTGCATCCTCTCAGCTTTTACTTTTATTCCATGTTTTTCTCCTTTTTCCCCAGATTCCCTCTTGCTGCTTCTGTTTATAAAATGAGAAAGAGAGCACAGTTTCATTCAGTTCAGGAGACTAAGGCCATTCCATTCTGGTATAGCTGGAGTTTTACTGTCTACCTGTTTATTGGGTCAATTCAAATTGTAAATATCCAAATTGTTAAGTAGTAGGGAAACACCAAGTCTGTATTTAGGTTTTACATGAAGTGAAAAAATACCACGTGTTTGAAAAAACAAAATCAACGGGAGGAAAGCCCTTGCACTAACAGTCTCACTTTGCTTGGCAAAGGAGTATAAAATAATCAGGGAATATTGTGTCTGTTGGTGTACATATCTGTCTAGTAAGAATACTGATTTAAAATTCAAGGGGCTGGAAAGATGGCTCTACGTATAACAGTGTTTGCTGCAGTAACTTGAGGGCATGAGGTTCTATCACAGCACCTATGTAAAAAGCCAAGTGTGGTTACATGTTTGCATGTAACTCCAGTGCTGTGTAGAGCAGAGGCAGGGGGTCCTTGGGCCTTGCTGGCCAAGTTCAGTGAGAAACCCTGACTCAAAGGAGTAAGGTAGATATTGATAGAGCAGAATATTGGGATATCCTCTGGCCTCTGGGAGTTCATAACCAGATGCATACTTGCACAACATGTGTGAAGATACACACATACACACGCAAACATAAAAACACTAAATCACATGAGGCCTGAGGTAAAGGCAAAGGCTGTATCGTGTGCATCATGTCGCATTATCTCAGTTGCCCCAGGGCACAGGAGAACCAGCGGAATGACTTGCTTTAGACTCTTTGAACTTTGTTGCCAGTAACCATGTTCATCACTGAACCTTGGATATAGCAAAAAGGGAGGTGACATAGGATATGCAACTTGAAATCGAGAAGCTGGCTTGCATTTTTGAATGGAGAATTTAATACTTAAAAATGATTTAAATGGTTTTCATGATTGAAAGGAAATTATTTTAATGAGGGTGTCTTCTTTTAGAATAAGGAGGTCCTGCCCAAATCTTCCTCTTGCTTTCCTTTGCCAGGACCCCTCCAGGTCAAATGTAAGTAGGATTCTAGTGAAGTAAGTGGAACACAGAGTCCCAGAGAGTGATTCTTTCTTGATGTGTCGTATTCTATTTTAAACAGCGAAATGAGTTTTCATAAGAGCTCTCACCCGAGAAGTGCTAGCTGCTTTTCAATTCAAATTCAGCCCATGTGCATCTTCAAAACAGAAAATCACAAATTAAATTAAAAAGCTTTTGGCAAAGCTGCCAAACAGTTGACATAATATATTACATTACCCCCAAAGTAAGCATTTTATTTGTATAAATTTTGGGGATAATAAAACAAAATTCAAAGCCTAAAATTTCAGTTTGGGGATTATTTAAGGACTGGTGCGTTAAAAAGCTTCCTCACCCCTCAAGCTTCTATTTAGCATTTCTTTGGCATTTTGCTGGCATCCTAAAGAAAGTTGCTGAGGTGGCAGCATTTCCATGCTTTACTGCACATGAATTTTAAGCGATATGACTTTTCTTTTTACCCCCAAATTTGTCAAATACATTTTGTGAGCCTATTGTTTCAGTCGTGCACTTTCTTCTGTAATTGTAGTTGGGTGTTTTTACTCTTCGGTCTTTGACTCTTTGGGCCCTGCCACCTGGCTTCCAAATAAATACACAGAGATTTAGTCTTACTTTCGAATGCCTGGCCTTAGCCTGGCTTATTTCTAGCCAGATTTTCTTTTTTTTTTTTTTTTTTTTTTTTTTTTTTTTTTTTTTTTTTTTTTTT